>JAJJMA010058004.1:0-20168 GCA_023529015.1 Papaver nudicaule
GCAAAATAGCTTATCATAATTATTATATGCAACATAGCTTATCATAATTATTGTGGCCTATCTTTAGGTCTTATATTGGCAATGCTTATGCATTCTTGATGATGGCTACGCCGTGATAGCATCATTCGTCTGTTTTTCCTGATTATGGACTTGCTTCCATAAATCAGTGCTATAATTCTTAATCATGGCTCATGGCTATGACTTATATTATTTTGGGCATTCATATGTCTTCATTATCCAGGGAATTGGTGCATTACATGCCACAAACTAATTTCCCTTATTTATGGCAAACCGAAAGTCGTATTTATTTGACTATTGCCACAGAGAGTTGCTGAAATCCTCTCGGTCTAATTGGCGATTGCATAGCTCAATCCTTAGACCTATCTTATCTAATGGCGGTTGCTAGCTCAACCCTTAGATGACTTATCTTATCTTATCTAATGGCGGTTGCTAGCTCAACCCTTAGATTTATCTCATTAGGTTTAAACGGCGATTGCCCGGCTCAATCCTTAAACCAAATCTCAAAGAGATATTCAAAGCTTATCGCTTAAATCTCTATCTTATCGCAAAGTCCTAAGCTTATCAGTAATTGATACGACTTGCACCTAGTCAGCTTTGACTTAACAAATAACAAATATTTAACAAATCTTACGAGAATCAAGTAAGTTACATGGGGGGATATTCTTTAGGGTTTTGGTTTGGCGGTCTACGGCACGTGTGATTGCAACGGCTCAATCACTTAACGGGAAAGAAAACTAAGTCGTGCGAACGTTGCTGAGAAGATGGGATAAGATAGTGGGTTGTTAGTCTTCCCTATTATTAGGCGCAAGACTCTTAACAACTGACCCCACTCTTTCCTCACTCCCACTCTTCCACTTCTTCCACTTCTTACGAGATTAGTTGAGAATATATTGCTATAAATAGGTCACTCGACCAGTTTGGGAAATAATCTCAATCTCATCCAAGATAAGTTCAAACAAGTTCAGTGCAAGTGTAATCAAGTCTATCTTATCGATAATTGATTAAACTCTTCTCATTCAGCATTTATTATCAAGTGAGAACTGAATATTCATCCTTATCTAGCAATAATCATAGCAATTCTCTGATCTCATCTTTCTCTGCTTCCCTCCCTAAACCAACCCTAAAATCCTCTTCTTGTAACTGAAGCAATACTCGAACGGCCATTTCTTGGTTTAGGCGAGTCTTGTTCGATCTTGACCTCTCGAATTCATCACAATCTTTTATTACATCATCACACTTCATACTTTACCCCTCAGATTCTCTTATTTGTTTTATACCTAAAACAGTATGATCTCTGTACTCTTGATGACTAGAGTTATTAGGGTTGAATTCGAAAAAACTATAGACGAAAGATAGGTAAAACGTAGCACAAGGACAAAATTACGAAGAAAGATATTTTCTCTAGATTATGAACAAGACAATATTACAATTCTCTCTTTCACGCTCACAATCTACTAAGCTTGCTTTTGCAATACAATGATTACCTCACAAACTTCTTCTATAGATTTACTAGATGCCTACGGTGTCCATGATATGAGCTAGGCACCTCTATATATAGTGGTTGGGTTTCCCCAAAACCTCCTAGGAATCTATTTCCTAATCTAAGAATCCTTCTTTATAAAGAATCCTTCTCTATATAGGAATCCTTTCCTAAATAAAGTTCTTCCCTCAATTAACCCGAGATCGACTAAGTTCCTAAAGAGACTTGGATACACTTGTATCAAACATTTTTCTAGTTACTCGTGGAATCTCGCACCGTACTTCCAATGGTATATCTATTTGCGTGATTCAGAACGTCTGAACCAATGTGTTCACTTAAGCTTAACACACAAGGCTGTGTCCACGTTTGTTATGATACGTTTATGCGGAACGTTGAACCACGTTGGACCAGATCCCACTTCCACCTAGGTTCGTCTGGTTAGCCCAGCAATACCAAGGAAGTAATAATATCTAAGGAGATTTTCGAAACTCTGGACACGTTTTCGAATTGAGATCTTTCCCAGGGATCATATTTGGTAAGCACCATATTTCGAATTAATACGAAATATCCAAATATACCTTAAGATATTATTTGCTTTGATTGCTCTTGGCTAAACATGTTTCGAAAATATATTTTCTTTATGGAATATATTTTTCTTAAACGTAAAATGCTAGAGTATTAGTTCTCATTAAAAGCTATGAGACTAAATGGGGAATTTCAGAACTATTATGTAAATGTGCTTTGTGGAATTTCCGAAATTAACTTTGCCTCATTTCAAAGCTAAAGCCTTAGTCAATATAAATAGGAGTGATATCTCTCCAGAAAGCTTTAATCCCCTTGGCCAAGCTCTTCTTCGGGATTGTTAGCTTGTGTTGCCGCTTTTCTTTAAGTTACCTTTGAGCTTTTGCTCTCGGTCTAGAATTGCGTGAAAGTCTTCTCTCGGGATCGAGAAGCCTAGAAGTACCTCTTACGAGAAACTAGTTTATGTTTACTAGTCTTCTTTGTATTGTACTTGTGTTCTGTTCTATCACGTCTATCAAACCTAACGATCTTGTTTATTCTAAGGTCCTTCTCTTCTGATATAAGGCTACTCAAGATCGTTGTGATTAGAACATACTCTTTATCTATTAACCTGGATTTGTCAGGAAGCCGCTTTCGGTTTGTGTGCCTAAACTATAGATATTGAGTGGAATCAAGATCGTTGTTGTTAGATTTATTCTTTGCAGGTACATCGTTCTTCACGGTCATATCATTTCGTACTTGCTACAGCTATCTGCTTGATTCCAACTGGGACGACAAGGTTACTCTTTCGGGAGTTTAGGTTTTGAAACCTTGATCGATATCTCGAGGTGTTTATTGCCTAAGTAAACTTAATAACCTCGCTCTTGGTGTGAAAAGACTTCGGTGAAATATTTGTTAGTTACCAAGGATATCATCTAGCGATTTGACCTGCCGCTATTTGGTTGTTGTCCAAAGGTTGTAATCGTCTGATTGGAGGTCGGGTAGCGATAGTCCTCGCGACGGGCTGTTAGTCAACTCTTGCGTAAGACAGTAACGGGCGTCTGTTTACGTAGGGGAGTACATGTGTGTGACCATCTTGCTGTGGTTGGAGGCGTAGGAATACTGAGGGGAAATCTTTGTGACTAATAGTCGTATTAGGGTCATATTGTCTGCACCAGCTAGTCCGAAGTCTGAGAGTAGGTGTGTTGGCAGCTTAATTCTTAAGAGTATTCAAAACTGGACTAGGTCCCGGGGTTTTTCTACGAGTTTGTAGTTTCCTCGTTAACAAAATCTTGTGTGTACTTTACTTTACTTCCGCATTATATTTGAATCATCTTATATAATTAAAGTATCGTACTTGGTTGGTTGACATAGTCTTTCGGATTCTTGTATTGACTCCCTTGTGTGAATCAATCAGATCTGAAAGATATCTTGTTCTTGAGTTCTTGATCACAGGAACCGGTCAAGGTTTGACTTATAGGTGGACTAAAATAAAAGATTGGTGGTGTACTCGGTACCCTCGTCTTTTCATCGTCTTTTAAATTATCCATCTACCGCAAATGTTCCAAAGGATGATTTCAATTCCAATGATTTGTTTCTCTTCGAGCTTCATCTTCTTAGGGTTTTTCCAATGATTTCCCTCACTATGTTTGAGTATCTTGTAAAGGTGAGGTGTCCTCCCAGATATCTGGGAAACAAATTTAATGATCTTATTGCTTTAATCATAGAGTTCAACCATACGGTTTCTCCACCTGAAAGAATTAAAGCATCAGACCTATTTTCTCGCTATGGACTCAGGTTCAATTCGATTTCTCCACTTTATTATTTTTATGAAAAAGAGTAAATTTCCTTCTCTAGACATTGATAGTTCGAAGTCGCTGGCGATTATACTGTAACTCCTTATTTGGTGACTGGAAACTGGAATCCTGCTGATACAGAAAAAGGTTTCCTTCCATGCTATCTTGATATCCTTAATTCAAGTAAGTATTATTCTATCAAGTTTGTGATTTCTCTTTTTATTTTGACATGTTGAGCCGTTTATTCTTGTTTGGGAGCGAATAAATTCACACCCGAAACACGATTGATGATGATGATATATTGATGATGTTTTACCCTCCACTTGATGATTAAGATGGGGAGGAACCTGCAAAACAAACAAAAAGGGCTCTGACGCCCAAGTAAGTATGAGATTTAGGTGCAGGAGTTTTTAGGGTTGGATGATCATACCTTTTGGGGATTAGATCCCCTGTATTTATATAGACAAAAGACTTGGCCGGAAAACATCTAAAAACTTCTAGAGTATTCTTGGGCCTATTAGTGGGCTTTGGGCAATTTATACAGGGTACACACATCGCCCCCTATTAACGTCCAACTTGTTGTGGGGTTAAGAAGTTCGGATTCCCTTTTGCACTAACGATCCGCCCCCAAGCATGAGTAATGGTTGTCGTAGTAAACCGTAATGTGCCCCCACTGTTTGGGAAGATATTACAAAGACGCCCCCAACTGTACCTGCAATAAATTTGCTCGTTTGCTAGACGAGACTTTTTGCCATGTAATGGTCTTTTGATGCTCTAGACGAGACTTGAGTTGAGTGTTTGCTGCTTGGCAAGACTTTCGTTGTGTACCTTGCATCTTTGAAGTCTTTTTGTAGTGTGCTTGCAGCTTGGCAATACTTTTTGCTCGCAACGTAACAAGGCTGAAGCGCTGGCCCCTTGGGCTGTCTGGTTGTTTGCTTGTGTTGAGTACGAGACTTTGGACCCACCACGATTGCTGGGCTCGCGGTTGAGACGAGATTTTGTGCTTGTACTAATACAAGTTTTTATACTAACGTGCAAGGCGAGATTTTATGCTTGCGATAAAAGCAAGACTTAAGTGTTCACATGCAAGGTGAGGCTTTGGTTGCTTGCGATGTGATACAAGGCTAAATATTGAAGGGGTACGAGCAATCATCTCCTCCATACTGTAGGGAATCGAAAGACGATTCTAATGAGCCAAAAATTACTCAATTCGGATGAGAAACGAAGGAGATATCGACGAAACTAGATTGTGTAAGTGTGCGCGGTTGATGGGTGACATGGCAGTAATGACTGGACCAAACCCGAAGACACGCAAGTGATGACTGGAAAAATCCGCTGACGTGCAGCGTCTCATTAGATAGTTGCTGATGTATCATAGCTGACTCAACAGTCCTTGGTGACATGGCATCGCTGACTATGCTTTCTGTGCTGACGTACACGCTGACTGGGTAACTAATAAGGACTACAAGATTGTAGCTGGAAAGAAGGCTGGACCAATCGAACATATAGGATTTGTTGGATATGGTGCTGGACGCAACGTCGGATCATGAAGCTAAAGTGAGGCTAGACCATATCAACGGTCCATTATTCCAGATCTGGGTATGTGCGTGCGCTGGATCACTGCAGCTAAACGTGAGGTTAGACATGATCTGACGGACTAGATTAGCTGGATCTGGAGCTGGATCACGAACAAGATCCGTTGGATCTGAAGCCAGACAAGGGCTGTACACATCTCGAACAGCACATGTAGGTGACAACCTTCTGCAACGCTTATTACTGTTGCACTTTGACGGGTTACTGCAACACTTCTGTGTCTTTTCAGCGACGATTTATGCTGCTTTTCGCGACGCTTTTCCGAAAACCCTAACTTTCTTATGAACCCTAGAATTGGTTTTTTTTTGTAAGGATTCATGCACATTTTCTTAGGTTTTTTCCATTATTATTCTCAATGGAAAAACACGATTATTTTACACGAATCCCCTTAGTCGGCGCCAATGTTTGGGAGCGAATAAATTCACACCCGAAACACGATTGATGATGATGATATATTGATGATGATTTACCCTCCACTTGATGATTAAGATGGGGAGGAACCTGCAAAACAAACAAAAAGGGCTCTGACGCCCAAATAAGTATGAGATTTAGGTGCAGGAGTTTTTAGGGTTGGATGATCATACCTTTTGGGGATTAGATCCCGTGTATCTATATAGACAAAAGATGTAGAGGATAAAATACTATGGGACACGTGTCAGAATCGGAAGAGAGGGTCAAAGAAGGAAGAACATCAGCGAAGTAGGGAATCAAATCCTAGAAGATCTCGTACGACAGTAAGTTGTCATGATTGAATATATGGGAAGGCGTGTTCTGGTCAGATAACAGCTGAGGAAGGCATCGAAAGGGAAATACTGGGTAAAAAAGACTCGAAGGCGTCGGGTTAATAGTTCGAAGAGAAGGGTTCGAAGACACCCCGAAGGCACCGACTTACTCGACAGGCTCTGACACCACCACGATTGAGTAGTTTGTCCTATTAGCTGTAATCCACTTCCGACTCGGCCAATATAAGGCGAGCTAGAGGTCCATTGTAAGGGTTGGATTTTTGGTGTAACCATAAGGTGTGTGAGAGAGAGACTAGGTTAGTATCTCCTCAGGCCTCTAAGCATCATGTCCATGTACTGATATCCAAAGAAATCTAAGTTCCAGTTATACTTTATTTACTGTCATATTGATTTATTATATCTGTCAATCTCGATGTAGTTCTTATCTTCGTGATAGTCTTATTAAGTATTGATTCATGTCATTAAAACCACAACTTGGACTTGTAGATCTAATGGCTATTGAGTATGAAGTACCTATGCAGATTTTATACTCACACAGTTTGGCGCTAGAAACAAGGAATGATTAAAACAACTTAGGGTTTGCCTGTGATTTATAATTTTCAAATTCTTTTGGGAATTTTTTTTCTAGGGTTTTCAAGATTCTCTTTAAACTTCATGTTTATTATGAGCTCCGCCACCTTGAGTGTCTAAAGATCTTAAAAGCTTTGGCACGCTCAAAGGTTTTTGAGCAAATCATCAATATGGTTAGATCGAGAATAACCAAAATAAAACATATATAACACAAAAAAGGACTAATACAGTTAAAAATATCGTACATATCAGACCTCAAGGACACATTAGCTGTGGACCTCACTTGTTGGCTGCAATCTTGTAGGGTCACTTTCACGAAAGAAGGACGCTGAAACAGCTCGTCAAGATGGAATCACAAGATGGAATTTCACCCCAGAGCCTTCATTGCAACTCGGTGGTTCATTCGAGGAAAAGCATCAGTTCACGAAGCAACATAACAGGGCGAATCCACAAGAGAGACGGAGACGGGAAAGAAATAATGATAGTTGCAGAAGCAAGGAAATTCGAGCCATGGCAGCTGGAGCCAATATTCTATTCGACGGATGATCTTCCCGAAGATGGACCGAGAAACAATCCTCTGGTGATAACAGCAAGCGTAAACGGAGAGTCATTGTCAAAGATATTGGTTGATCCAGGGAGTTCTGTCGACATCCTCTTCGGAATGGCATACAGGAAATTCTTCAAAGACATACCACTGACGGAGTCAGATTATACGATCTACGGATTCAACGGAAGACCTTCGAGGCCAAAGGGTGACGTCTTATTGCCAATTTACGTAAGCTCGATGAAGTTGCAAACCACATTCTGCGTCCTAGACATCGAGTCACCTTACAACGCTATCTTGGGACGACCATGGGATATTGGGAGTACCTTCTACACTACACCAAAAGCTCAGATTCCCAACTCCTACGAGTATAGGCGAAATCAAAGGCAAAACTATGGAGTCAAAAGCATGCCACGAGTAGGACATCAAGCAAAGGAGATTTGCAAGGCGCAATCGAAGGGAACAGTACAAACAACAAAAGAAGGAGATGATCGACAAGGAAATCAACCAAGTAATGAAAGGAGATACAGAAGCAATTACGAAGGAAGCTCCAAAGGATCCCAGCGCAATGAACGAGGAAACACCAAACTTTACCCCGACAGAACCTACCGAGGACGTGAACATTGGAACTAGCGAAGAGCCAAAATCGTGAAAATTTGAACATTAATGGAACATGAACAACATGCAGAATTAAAAAGCTTACTAAGGGAATACGCGGACGTATTCGCCTGAAGGATGAGTGAGATGCCGGGAATTGACCCAAGCTTAACATGTCATCATCTAGACATAAATCCTTCGATACGACCATTCAAGCAAAGACCAAGAAAGCTAGCAGATGTGTACCAGGAGGCAGTGGAATCCAAACTCGACAAGATGACTGCCACATGAATTATAAAGAGAATACAATATGCAGATTGGATCTCGAACATGGACATCGTTCCGAAGAAAAACAAAGGAGTACGAATCTGTATCGACTTTAGCAATTTGAACAAGGCATGTCCCAAGGATCCTCACCCACTTCCCAGCATAGACCAAATTGTGGATGCAACAACAGGTCACGAGTTATTAAGCTTCACGGACGGTTATTCGGGATACAACCAAATCCCCTTAGCAGAAGAAGATCATAAACACACGGCCTATTTAACATCCAACGGGTTATACTGTTACACACGAATGCCCTTCGGACTAAAGAATGCCGGTGCTACTTATCAGAAAGCGATGGAGAATATCTTTCGCCCTTGGATGAAGAAGAATGTCGAAGCATATGTAGACGACATGTTAGTAAAGAGCAAGAAGGCAGAAACTCACGTGGGAGATCTCCGAGAGATACTGGAGAAGATGCGCCAAATAAATATGAAAATCAATCCTGCAAAATGTATCCTCGGAGTTACCTCGGGGAAGTTCTTGGGTTACGTTGTCACGAAGACTGGTATCGAAGCATACCCTTCGAAGGTGCAAGCAATCCGAGAACTGCCATCACCTACAACGATAAAAGACGTGCAAGCACTAAACGGAAGATTGGCTGCCCTTAGCAGATTCATCGCTCGATCCTCGGATAGATGTAAAAACTTCTTTAACATTCTAAAAAAGGGGGAAAAGTTCGTATGGACAGATGAGAGGGAGGCTGCATTCCAAGGAATCAAAAGTTACCTAGGAAGCTTGCCAGCCCTGCAACATCCGGAAAGGAATGAAGATTTGAGACTTTACATTGCCGCCAATACGGATGCCATCATCGCAGTACTCGTAACCACCAGAGGAGAAGAAAAGCGAGTATACTACATCAGCAGGACAAGCCACCAGAGGAGAAGAAAAGCCAGTACACTCTTTCAGGCCGAGAAAAATTACACCAAGCTGGAGCCACTCATACTCGCATTGGTGGTAGCAACCCAAAAGCTCCGAACGTACTTCCAGGCCCATAAAATCATTGTACTAACCAAAACACTAATTGAATTTGTCCTTAAAAACATGCAGGCAGCCGGGAGAATTGCAAAATGGAATGCCCAAATAGGCCAATACGACGTGGTTTACGAAATTCGAACATCATTAAAATCACAAATCATCGCTGAATTTTTAGCTGAATTTCCAATCAAGAAGATTACGAAGAAGAGCCAATATTGGGGATCGAAGATGAAGATGGACCACTGGACCTCCTAGACTAATGTCACCCTCGACATTGGGAAATATTCATCGATGGGTCGGTAAATGGCGATGGTCGGGGAGTTGGAATAGTGCTCACTTCGCCAGAAGGGAAACAGACTGTATACGCACTCCGATTGGAGTTCGAAACAACAAATAATGAAACGGAATATGAAGCAATGATCCATACTTTAAAATATATGATATAAATGGAAATACAAGAAGCACGGATAACTACAGACTCTCAACTGGTGGTACGACAGCTTGATGGCAGCTACCAATCAAATGATTCATTGTCGAAATACAAGAAGTTAACGAAAAGATTAATGACAAAGATCCCGCATTTAAAAATTCGGCACATATGCAGGAAGGATAACAGGCATGCGGACGCTGTGGCATTCATTGCCTCAAAAACAACGGACAAAGACGTCATCTCCGTCGAGATAGGAAGGGTGATGAATCATCTATTGTAGACATAAGGGACGAGCAGGTAATGACAATTCAGGATGACAACGAAGATTGGAGAGTACCCATACGAAAATACTTGGAGACCAAGGAACTGCCAAGCAACTCGCTTGAGGCACATAAAGTCATAAGTAGATCAGCAAATTATAAAATCTTAGATGGAGTTTTATACAGACAGTCATTTTTGGGACCACTACTAAGATGCGTTCATCGAATAGACGGCGTTGCACTAATGACAGAACTACACAGCGGAGAAGCAGGAACTCACAGTGGGGCAAGGGCCCTCACTCACAGAACCAAGGCTCAAGGGTATTATTGGTCGTACATGCAGAACGATGCGAAGGACATATCTCGAAGGTGCGACCCTTGCCAAAGATACGCCAAGAGAATTCATGCGCCAGCAACAAACTTAAACTCAGTACTAAGCCCATGGCCCTTCGCCAAATGGGGGTAGACATTGTCGGCCTATTCATCCCAGGAACAGGGCAAATAAAGTACATCATCGTGGCAACAGATTACTTCTCAAAGTGGATCAAGGCTAAAGCCCTAAAACATCATACATGCCGAGAGGTTTTCACTTTCTTTTGGGAGAACATATTTTGTCGTTTGGGGGTCCCTGCCGAAATAGTCTCGGACAATGCTCAAGAGTTCCTTAGCGCTGACGTCAGAGAATTGCTAAACCAATACAATGTAAGACTAGAAACTTCAACTCCAATATATCCGCAAAGTAACGGCCAGGCAGAGGCAACAAACAAGACAATAGGAGACAACCTGAAGAAAAGAGTCCTCCACCACAAAAAACAATGGTGTGAACACCTGCACAACGTACTATAGGCATTTCGAACATCTCGAAGGTCTACAACAGGAATGACTCCGTTTCATCTAACATATGGGACAGAGGCAGTGCTTCCCACCGAAATCATGATACCAACAGATAAATACAAGTCATGGGAGCAAAACCTCACAGCTGACCTAATATACGCCAAGCTAGATGACCTCGAAGAAGCCAGAGAGGATGATCGGAAGCACATCATCAACTATCAGCAAGGGCTAACTCACAATGCAGGCAGAAGAGATCATTTTATTAGTTAAGCAAACTGTTGTGATTTGGTTTTCTTATACTGCCATTTTCAGATTCATGCCTGTATAACAATTGTTGTTAAACTGGAACATCATGATTCACTTGTAAATGGTTGTTCTTAGTTGGTTGTAAATAACTCTTTTGGGACTTTAATATAACCTTTTTCACTTCGAAAAAAATCAACATCAAATGAAAGAAGCTTACAAGAGTTAGACGGAAGCCTCGCAACAAGCTCAGCTCAAATCCCTTTTTGCAGAACAACCCCAATCCTATGAAAAAGAAATTCCTCAACTACGACATTCCCGTCATGACTAGCCATATAGTTGCGCAATCTCTTCTGAAACTCCATCGTGTCACTACCCAACTCTCCTAAAGTGGTAAAAGCAAGCACACCAAGACCAAAGCCCTGAGAAGTACATTTCTCAAAATATTTATCCCTCTTACGAGCGACCGTGTTAATACATAATTTCGGATTGACACGTGGCGACATCTCCAAAGACTACGCACGGAGTCATCATGAACCGCGAAGGATAGAAGCGCCTCCAGAAAAAATTTATCTCATCACGAGATGATGGAAACCAAGGGGAGAGATTGAAGGATCATCGACCAATGATAGTAGGTGGAGACGGGAACGCAAGACAACAGTCACACCGCATTAAATGTGCATTTAATGCCATGAAACAGCGTTACAAAACCACCTGTTGAGCAAGGATAGGATAAAGCAATGGTGGAGAAAAGAAACCTCGACCAATGAGGAGTCAACAGCATGATAATACAACAAGGATCCAACCCGAAGGTGTACGACAAGCTAGGATTGGATACGAAGAACAATCACCAAGGATTGATGATCATCACCAGGGGCAACGGAAGAGCGAGGCATCCCAAGATAACAAAATAAGACCCTCGAGGGTAAGATGTAAGAAGGAGATTGGATGAAGAAACGGTGGAGATAAGACCTCTGACTCAGCATAGAGCATCGAAGGATTGAAGCGACCAAGGATAGCAAAAGGCGAAGCACTAGAAAAACACTATAAATACCCCCTCTCATCAGCAGTAGAGGGGGTCGCGCAATTTTGTAAAGGATAGCTTGGAGAGAATACTCAGAGGTGCAACTCCATCTCTAGGATTCAAAAGACCTTTATCCATAACACATTATAGTGACCTGATAGTTTGTAACTGAGAGAATATCTTACTTATTGGATAATCTAATAACAATATTAGTTATTCCAACCGAGGATGTAGGCACACAGTGGTTGAACCTCGTTATTTTGTTGTGTTGATTAATAACTTAGTCGTATTTAGTTGTTGTTGATTTCATCTCGATTCCATCAGGGTGATCCAAAAATCATAGTCGGTAGCATACCTTGGTCTGTACAACCAACGATAATCGCGTTCCAACGCCTTGAACTTATCTCTGGTCTCATCGGGACAAGGGCTACCAATGACTAAGCCAATCATTTTTATAACTTCCTTCAATTGTAGTATGATATGGGAAAATTAGTATCAACAGTTTGGCGCTAGAAACAGGGACCAGTGTCCTTGCAAGTTTTAAAACAACCATTGTTTCAAGAAAAATCTTAACCAGTTGAGTTTTTCTCTTTTACCATCATCTGGTATAATAACCATATCTGGGGACACGAAGGGTTGATACCACCTTCTGGTGAGCTATGATCCAGTAGTGAGGAACTGACTAAGCCTTATAAGTAGCTAGTAAGTAACATTCACCAGATCCATCAAAAACGAACTTTTGTTTTGAAAGTTGTTGAGCCTTATAAAAGTTGTTGTTTTGAAACCACGAGATTAACCCCACGAAACAGGTCCTGAATCTTATTACTAACAGCAACGGCTTTCTGTCTACCATTTTTCTTCCTAACATGTCAACAGGAAAGGGTCTGGAGAGATCTGTGGCCAACGAAGCAAGATCATTACTAGTCAGAAGCCGACAACATCCCGCACTAACCCGAAGCAGGCTACAATCACTAAGAGCCCAGGGGGAACTAATTTAGACCTGGAGGAACCAGCCAACTTACCACGAAGTCTATCCGAGAACGCGATGGCAGTCTCCAACGAACAGACTACGGATCGAAATCTCGTGTACGAAATGCCGTTACCAGCTGGATATCCCGTAATAAGACAAGCAGACCGTGAAAGGGGATCCCCAAGGGAAGTCGAAGCAGAAAACGTTCAAGGACGAGATCAAATCTTGCATACTCTCATCGAGAAGGGTGGAAACTCGGTATCAGTCCATACAACAACCACATTAGAAGGATCAGAAAACGAGATGGGGCCAATAATAACGAAGTTAATGAAGGAGGCGAAGGAGTGAACGAACCACCTTTAGCAGCACAGCTAGAAGCCCTACTACGGGCCAGAAAGAGCATGACGAAGTTCTATACGCCTTAACGCAAGAGAACCAAGCATTAAGGGAGAGAGCCGAAGCTAGATAAAGACGATCGCAGGCCCGAAACCATCAAACCCGGGCTGAGGAGGAAGTAAATTCATAAGCACCAGAATTTACTCCTCACTGAGAAAAAAATCCGAGCACCACCGCCCGTATGCGTGCCAGGAGGGTATCAAGGAAGAATTAACGTCCCGCAAAGGGAAGTGAACAACATACCAAGTCACTGTGTGATAGGTGCTTAAAACACCTACTCAAGAGTACCCTATTCATACACTTTTGTCTAGCTTATGCCTCGAAAATTCTTTATCTAACGTTGTTTTATATTTTGCAGGTACAATCACTCTAAGTTCACAAAACAAAACAAAAAGAATGGAAAAACAATCTCATGTAAGCAAGCTCGTTAATGAGGCTACTGATGGCAGGAAAAGAGCATAAGTGATAGCAAGCAAGTTGGGCCGTTGCTGAGTAAGAGGTGAGGGTTACATTCTGGGCTTGATAAAAGCCATATTCACACCAACTGAAGCCCAGGAATGATGACAATGGAGTACAGGAGCACCCAGCACCTTAGAATTAGGGCAGCCAAGCATCATCCAGAGGCACCACCAACTAAAGGCGCCCGGTTAACTCCAACCCCAGCTGGCCGCTAAGGGCCACCCCTTTACATAGATAAGGCAGGACACGCAGTCAGCGTAATCCAAATTCAGATTGGGACTGATTTTCCCTTCTGAACCAACTAATGGCGACTGGCAGGTCTGCCGGTTAACCGAGAAGCAGCTGGGTTCTAGGATGAAGTTCAAATCAGAACTATGGATTCGAAGAGCTGAAGAAGGAAATGAAGAATTAGAAGTGAAATCCATGATTTGATTGGAGCTGAGGGTGTGATTCGAAGACTGAGACGATGGATTTGGTGATGGCTGAAGATGAAATTGAAGAGAACAGAAGGTGAAATTGATATTGCTGAATGATTTAGGAAGTTGGGTTATGCTCCAAGTGCGTTCAGAAGGGTTGTGTGAATTGGTTTTGTTCTGCTGGTGAAGCTGTCTACTGAAAACAGAGAAAGAAGATGTGATGCTGTTATACAAGTTGGGTATGGATTTGATGAGAACTACAGGATTATGGAGTGTGGGTTTTTATTGAATGAATGTATTGTGCAGGGATGGAGATATTGGAGAGCTCAGAATAACACATCAATTTCATTCATGGTCAGCAGTTCAGATGCAGCCAAAGTGTTTGAATAAATTCCTAACTGACCAGTGCAGTCTAAGTTGTGACTTTTGTGCTGTTTCGTGCTTGATTTTATGATGGATTTAGTGAAGTTCAGTGGTCCGTTTCAGTTGGGTTTTGGTGCTAATTCAATTGCAGGTCTATGGTGCTGGTGAGGGTACCAGGTTGGTTGTTAGAAGAGCAACAGAAAAACTGAGTTCTGAATGGGTTCTGGTCAAGGTTTAGCTGGATATTATGAGCATGAACTCACAGAGTTACAGTGCTAGTTTGAGAAGAGATTGAGAGTTTGGTGTTCAGATTCCCAGAGTTTTTGGTTGTATTTCAGCTGGAATTTCAGGTACAGTTTATGTCCAAATTCTGACAGGGAAGGTGAATTCTGTGAGAGTTAAGCAGGGTCTGTGAGGTTGGGTTATTGCTGAATCGACCTTGCTAGACTATGAGTTCAGGCTTATATGCTATGGACTCAAAGAGGTTGTTATGTCTATGGTGGTTGCCTGAGAAGAAATAGGAGAATTTGGTTTGAATCTGGTGAGTATTTCAGGAGAGTTAAGACCTGGACTTAGAGGGCAGCAGATGGAGAAGCTTGGGACCAATTTGTTTTGATATGGCAAGTGTTTAAAGGCACAGGAAATTGGTGCGAGTTAGAAAGGGTTTTGGCAGTTGTTTCTGAGCGACAAGACAGGGAGTATAGGAAGCTAAGTCGTCAGAATGTTGGTGATGGGTGGCTGTGATTACAGGAGAATATTTGGCAGTTAGACTGTTTAGGAAACTTGGGATTCTGTAGGCTAAAGTCGGCATAGAGAGTTGGAGGTATAAAAGGATAGGGCGCAAGACAGGAAAACATCATCTTCTGGACAACAGCTGAAGACGGACAGAGATCAGTTCCCAGGCACAGAGAATACCACCAGTTGGAGACGGAGAATTGGGACAGAAATCTGAGTTTGCTTTTTCTTTATTATCTTTGAGTTTTAACAACTTATTTTCTCTCAAAGATTTTGTTTTCTTTAAAAACATGAGTTGCTAGTTTTCTTTATTGATTGGGGAGGATTTCAAAACTCCCAAGACATGAGATTTTAATCAATTTATGCAAGTTAATCTTTCAATATTTTTGTTTTGTTGATTGTCTTTTACCGCGATATGACCATGAGATGTATGCTAGTTGTTCAAGTGGCCAATTGAATGCCTTGTATGCAATTCTAATGCTAGTTTAGAGAGCTCTAATCCGTAATTGTTAGAGTAATCTTAACATAAGTAGTAAAACATTATTTGTTGCAATGGGATGTTGTGGACAATAGTGTGTAATAGACAACCCTAAGTTAACTTGCCGAACTTGTGAGCATGTGGTTAGGATCAACCCGATTCATAGAGCATATCGGTTAATTACGTTACACTTTGAGAACTTATTCAAAGTGGCCTAATTGGCTAGAAACGAGTAGAGAACTTATTCTACGAAGTGACCTTGGAATCTATTAGACTAGTTGAACTTGTAACTTGTCTAGGGTTGTTAACAATCGAAATTATTGAAGATTATACTTGTATGATTACTATTATTCATGCTTGGTTGTGGAGAATGAATCTTTGATCAATGCTTTAATCATAATTTGAATTACAAATTTACTATTTTCTGAATTTTTGTTTAAACAACAACAATCACAATCTTCGTAACAACTTGAACTCACACCTCCCTGTGGATTCGAACTCGACTTACTCCACTACTTCTTTATTGAATTTGTGTAATAGTTGAGATCATATTATTGATTGGTTTGACACACCATAAACTGTGTCTCACACGGAAGACCATGCCAATCACAGAGCTACGGAGGGCAGTCCCAGCAAAGAGGAGAGGTGATCGCGCCACCAAAAATGGGAGAAGTAGTTACCCAACTAAAGGTCGTTATGGATCAATTGGCGGACCTGAAATCTAAGCAAGGAGGGTACAAGCTGGAGGAGGCCAAGCAAGAGGCCAGGACAACCCCGGTATCTGTCAGACTTGAACGAAGCAAGATACCCCCGAAGTGTCCATTACCTAATTTCACATGTTATGACGGAACTACTGATCCTGCGGCCCACCTGAAATACTACCTTCGGGTGTTGGCCTACTGGGATACTAATGATGTGGTATTGTGTCGATACTTCCCATCCAGTCTTACGGGAATAGCCTTGGTGTGGTTTGACAACTTGAAGCCAAATTCCACCGACTCCTTTGAAGAATTATCCGATATCTTCGTGGAGACTTATATGTACAACAAAGCTACCAAAGCAGGGTTAGCCTGATTATTCGCATTGGCTATAGGGCCAAGGGAGACACTCCAGGCATACACAGAGAGGTGGCAGAAGGTGTGTCAGGCAATCGGAAAGGTCAATCCAGAAATCAGCATCAACTGCTACAAGTTCGGATCGGACATGACTTCTTCCATCTTCGTGGAGTTACACGTGCACACACCAGCAACCGAAGAAGAGTTACGTGTAATACAAGACAAATACATTAGACTGGAAGACATACAAAGGGATAACCCTCGAGCCCAGGATTGAAGCATCCCACAGAGAACCAACTCACTCGAAGCTACACCAGAATCCGGGAAGCGGCCAGCGAAGAGGGATGTAACCTCGGGATTCGAGAAGAAGCCGAAGTACAAAGACGGAAAACCAGGAGAAAAAGGGACTATTCTGACGTAGTATACTCAAATCTAACATTACCGCTCTCCGAAATCTTGAAGAATGAAGGAGGATGGCAGGACTTCCCCTACGCGTCAACTCGAGGCAAGCAAAGGGACGAGACAAAGAACCACAAAGATTATTGTGAGTATCATCAAACTCGAGGGCACGATACCGATGCTTGCAAACATCTGAAGAATACCGTCCAGAGGTACATCAACCAGGGATACTTCGGGCAGTACTTGCAGTTGCCAGTACAGGCGATCGCAACAACGAACGTGGCGGCACAGGAGAAAACAGTACGGCTCCCCGAGGGGTACAAGTCACTTAATATAATTACCTTCAAGCAGGAGACCGAACCTTCTTTACAAGGAGACATATGCAATACCCTCAGAACAAGGAGAAAAATCTCGGAGCACGAGATTTACAAACTAAACGGAAGTCTGACTGACGATTTGGAAAAATGGATGGCGACCCCGCTCACATTTTCCACTAGAGACATCAATCAGGACGCGGAGATGCATAACGATCCCTTAGTAGTCACCTTACCCATCCATGGATGGAATGTTTCTAAAATATTAATAGACGGAGGAAGCTCACTCAATGTACTCTTTTACGAGCCCTACCTTCGAATGGGGCTAAGGGATGACCAGATGGACGCATCCACATGTACGATCTATGGATTTAATGGGTCAACATCAAAGCCGAGGGGGGAGATAGTTCTACAAGTGGACGCAGGGCCTATGAAAACAATGGCAAGGTTCAGCATTGTGGACTCTCCCTTGCCGTACAACGCCATCATGGGAAGACTTTGGTACATCGTTTAAGAGGAAGTGCATCAACTTATCACCAACACCTAAGATTTCCCACGCCATATGGGGAAACGGAGATCAAAGGAGACCAGCAGGATGCTCGAAGGTGCGATGCAGCTGAAGCCAGACACCATAACGAGGTCCACGAGGCCTTAAGAGGAATAAGGGAAAGCGAAAGGAAGAAGAAAAGGATAAAAAATACGATGAATACAACAAGCAAATCGAAGAGGCAAAAGCAGCATCCTTACTCCCCACAGTAATGGTGGCATCTACATCAATTAGGGATAAATAAAAATTACAGAACGTCACTCCCGTCGGACCCCCAAAACAATTGTTCTCATCCATCGAGCCAACGAAGAAAATCAATATAAGAACTGAAGAGCTACCACGAGAAGTAAGTATTGGAACGTTACGGGAGGAAGACATGGAAGTGAAGTTAACAAAATTACTGAAGGAATACCAAGATGTATTTGCATGGACCATGAAGGACATGCCTGGAATAGATCCATCGGTATTAGCCCATCATCTTCGAATAAACCCGGGAACACCACCGTTCAAGCAGAGAATAAGGAAAGTAGCGCCCATATACCACGAGGCGGTAGAAAAGGAACTCCAAAAGCTCATGGATGCAGGGTTCATTAGAAAAGTAATGTACCCAACCTGGGTGTCAAACATGATGATAGTACCAAAGAATAACAGAGGTGTAAGAATCTTTATCGACTTCGGCAACCTCAGTAAGGCTTGCCCACGAGATAGCTATCCCTTACTTAGCATAAACCAATTGGTAGATGCAACTTCAGGGCATGAATTACTGTCATTTACGGACAAATACTCAGGATACAATCAGATAGCCCTAGCAGAAAAAGATCAAGAACATACAACATTCTTCACGCCAAGGGGATTATATTGTTATACAAGAATGCCCTTCGGACTGAGGAATGCAGGAGCTACTTATCAAAGACTGGTGGACAAGATATTCAAGCAATGGATCGGGAAAAACCTGGAAGTCTACGTTGATGATATGCTCGTCAAAAGTCTAAAATCACAAGACCATTTGGAAGATCTCAAGGAGATATTCTGAAAAAGGAGGGGTACCGAAATACAACCAACTTTTCGTTTTGGCTCGTGAGTCTTATGGTTTAAGTTTGGACGATCTCAAAAATCAATATCCAAACTCTAATAACTGGAGTTGTGATCTTGGGGATCAACTCGACAAAGTTGGGACTTTGGAGTTAAACTCTACAGTTATTGGATAACGTACTACTTGGTGCTTTAATTATATAATCAGAGATATAATGCGGAAGTAAAAGCACACAAGACACCAGAGATTTTTTTAACGAGGAAACTGCCTTGCAGAAAAACCTCGGGACCTCGTCCAGATTGAACACCGCCCAATACAAACTGAATACAAACACTAGCCTACTATAAGACTTCGGCCTGGGATGTAGCAGAGACCAACTCAAGCCCTCCAAGCGAATTGGCTACTGTCGCACTCCTTACGTCTCTAGATCCCCCACAGATCGTCACGCACTTGATTCCCCCAGCTGACGTCCTTTACAGGCATAGGAGTTGCTTTGACCGATCTCAAAGGCTTGTGTCAGCAATACTGGTTTTGCAACCTAATTGTTGACGTATGGTCTAACTGTCCTCTATCAGTTTACCACACACAAGTTGACTTCCTTCGGATTGTTAAATCCAGGTCATACGGAAATCTACTTCACAAATCAGGGCTGACAAGCAAACCGAGTAAGCTATGCCCAATTTATCTCTACCTCAGTTATACACGAAGAATCACTTAAGAAACTTGTATAACTGGAGCTAACTAGGTCTTACAACACCGAGTGCAGCCGTGCGTTGCTACCTTTCAACCTTGTGTGTAACGTATCAGTTCTTGAATAGCCGTATAACAGAAGAGACGGACTATGGAATAGACAAGAACGTGATCAGGTTACCAAGGTTACAGGTTAATCTGATTTCAACCAAATATGGTCTCAATCTCCTACCTGTGCTTCCCAACTCTCAAGAGAAGTCTTTTATAGTCGTAGGGAGTTCCCAGAGGAGCTGCAACCTATAGAGGATGACTATACCACAACAAGCGTTCACCGAAGTGAAAAGAGTTTACGTTACCTTCCTTAAGGACCTTCAC
>JAJJMA010058029.1:0-38854 GCA_023529015.1 Papaver nudicaule
TGATGGGTAAATAATCTGCTAGCCACTTGGAAGCAAGGAAAGCCGGGCAAAGGGGGAATTATCAAAATATGAAATCAAGACTCTACATTTAAATCAAATTATGAAGGTTAGATTGGGTCCTCACCATATTTGTAGGGGCCTCGAAAAACTCACAGTCGGCATACCGACTGTAGAATAACCCATGTCGACTGTGATTTTTTTCAAGGCCCCCACAAATGTGGTGAGGACCCAATCCAATCTTCCAAATTATCTTCCTCACGCACAAGATGATGATGCATGGAAAAGGATGATGCCTCTTGGAAAAGAAATTGAAAACGAAATTAAGATGGTTCAGAGCGCTCAGATTACGAGAAGACCATGTTGATTAAGCTAAGTAGCAACATGGGATTTGATCTCAAAAGGATTTGAAGAGCAAGCTCGCCCGGGAAAAAATAACTTCTCAGCTCGGACATGTCTTTCGGACAACAACGAATATATGGTTCGTGTTGAAGCAAAGTGTGCTCAACATAGTTTAGTTTAGGGCTGAGAAATTACTTGAGAGAACAAGATAGAAGGAACATTGCGTCTGATTTTCCATAACTCTTAGATTTGACCACTTTTTTGTAGTAACTCACCACCGAAGCATACTGAGTCCCCACGATCATAGGTTTTATTAATGATCAACGTAAACCTTACGGTGCTTGATAACATAGAATTTGATCTTATTATATTTCTATGTTATTTTTATGAGAACAGATCCCTTAACATGCTCTTTTTAGATAAGATCTACCACTTATTTTTAACCGTCTAGATCATAGGAATCAACGTTCCAGATTTTATGAATCTAATCAATTGTATGATGGGTTTTCATGACCCGAATATAATTTCAGTCGATTTTTTTTTCTTTTCGTTTTCGTTTTTATTCTCTTGCCACTATCTCGCCACTATCTCTTCGTCTTCCCTCTCAAACAAACTTTCAGCCAAACTTCTTCATCTGATCATGAATACGAACAAGGAATAAAACTCTTGGATTCCCTAGTTTATTTCTAAACCTCGATCATCAAAGGTAAAAATGAGATTAAAAATCTTGGGTTTTTCTCCTTTTCTTTTGTAGGGTTTTGATATACTAAAAATCTAGTCTCGTTCTCTGTATGATATATCATCCTATGAACACTATTGTATGTTTGATGAATTACTTCTTGAATTTTTTTTTATTTTTTTACTCTACAGGATGGACACTACTGGAGAAATTAATGAAAATGGTTGTCTTAGTAAGCAACCTGAAAATCTCAAACCATCAGTGGGTTTGGAGTTTTCTTCCATTGAAGTTGCTGGTTTATTCTACAAAGAATATGGGAGAAGTAATGGATTTCCTACATGTAAGAGATCATCATATGCCAGTAAATATAAATGAGGAATAAATAGAGTGGTATTCATTTGCGGATGTGAAGGAGTTTATGGTACATAATCTACAGATAAAGGTTCACATTCTGATTCAGATGGTTCTGACAATGAGGTCGTGGAGAAAAAAAAGAACACTTCAACCATGAGAACTGGTTGTAAGGCTATGATGCGTATAGCTTTTGAAGAAAAACGCCAGGTATGGTTTATTAACGCATTTGTAGAAGAACACAATCATGTCATGGTATCTCCTAGAAAGAGAGGTCTCATGAGGACAAACAAATACATGCCAAGTGAAGCAAAAAGTTTGGCAGAGACATTTAACAAAAACAAACTCCCAGCTGGTAAGGTTCTATTAATGTATGGGCAAAGTAAAAATACTACATTTGACTCCAGAGATTGTTACAATCATTTAAAGACGATTTGAAAATCTTTATTAGATGTTGGAGATGCGGAAGCTGTGCGTGATTACTTTAGGAGAAGTATAATTGAAAACCCGGGTTTCTATTATGCAATACAAGTTGACGATGTAGGGAGGGAAGTGTTTGTGCATAAAACTACACTAGCCTTAAGTCACAAACATACAAGATAAAAATGGTATTGCGTTCTTTGGTTCACATGATACAAAATTGTAATACCTTTAAGAGCTATGTAAGTAAACATCCAATACTAAGGACGCCAAACTCTTTCCTAAGTATTGAAGTTAATCATTCATATCAATGGTGGGAATCATATTACAATGTCTCAGTTTCAGTCTTAATGACTTTGAGTAATAGTACAAGAAGATATTTCTGATAGCTCTCACTAAATCACTTCCTTAGTTCGTTCTTCTCTCTAATTCTTGCACTCAAACGTCCGTCCTCAACTCATACCACCGAGATGAGTATTTATAGAAGAGCTATAGCGGTTCCTAGACATTTGTGTTCACACCTGGTGGAGCCCTCATATCTCTTTATCAAAGCGGCTTTCTTCTCTGCGTCTGCGGCACCTTGCTTACTTCTGAGTGAAGTCTTCTTATGTGTGCGGCTCATGCTTCTTTTCACCACCAAGAACTTGACACGCGTTCCTTGACTTCTGACTTCCTCTGACCAAGCTTTTAATGCGAGTAGTTGGGTGTCTCCCACGCCTAACAGCTATCTTTGAGGTCTAGTCCCATCGGTTCAGTCGTGTATGGATCTCAACCTTCATCTGGGTCCTTACTTGAGATGGGATAAGGGTTCCTTAGATCTCAGCCCTTCATCCAGATCCTTACTAGAGATGAGATAAAGTAGCCTCAGATCTTATTCGGTGTTACACTCCTATCATGATTAACCTGCCTCCTCTTCTCAGATGCTTATACGTGGGTGGTGGGCACTTTGTACCAACAGTTTTCCCCTGTCGGTTTGCATTCGGGTTTGGGTTGCCCCAAGGGTAGAATGGTAACGACACCTCATTTCTTCCCATTTACACCCACGTTGCGCCTCATATTCCTTGGAATCCGTGCTGGTTACTTTACTTTTGACTTGTACCTATATATAGGAACCAAAAACAGATATACTCAGTTACTTTTATTCCCTTTTTTCTTCTCATTCTCTGAGTCTTTCTTAGTCCTTAGTACTAGGAAAATCTTTCATTTTGTTTTCTTCTTCTTCTTCAAAGCTTTTTCTCCTGATATTACTGTCTCCATTGGTGGTTGTTGTGTATTGTTGTCGCTGTTTGTTGGCGGTTCAACCGTATAAAGGTGAGTTCTTTTCTTTTACATTATACTCTCTTTCATACGCTTTCATGGATTGATACGATTTTTCTGTGAATGGGTTTCGATGAATTTCATGAACTTAATACTTTGTTGGTGTCTAGATTTTCAACTGTTGTTCCCCCAATTGCTCGAGAATTAGGGTTTCAGCTGAAATTAAGGCTTTTATTATTTCATGTATATAATCGATGTTAGGGTTCATAACTTTCCTTTTCCTGGCTGCTTTGAAGATGTTGTTTGTATGCGTGAGATGTTTCTACATTTGTTGCATTCATATGATTTTCCTGATTTATTGAGGCTGATTCTTTATTTCGGGTATGATGAGTTTACGTCTTTTGTTTTACCTGCTCCTGCATGTATGTGATATTTCATTTGTATTTGTAGGATTGGAATCATAGTATACAACATATATATAAAAGTATATATACTTTGCCCCTGTTCTCTGCTATGATGACAATTCCATGGAAATGTTGATTTAGCCTTTTCATTTGAGTGCGTCTTTGCTACCTCGGGCCTTTTTGTGTCTCACAACCATAGTTTATCTGGCGCTATTTATTGTATTAACATCTTCTTGCCCCATTACTTGTTGTGCGGCTTTGCCATTGTCTTAATCTTTTTATGCCCCAATATCTGTGGAGAGGCATTATCACTGATTTTGATTTTTTGTGCCTCACTCTTTGCTGCGGGGTTCTGTTTATTCCTCTCTTTGGTTTCATGCGGCACTACTGACTCAGACGTTTCCTATTTCAGTGATGTCTTCTTTAAATAAAGGATATGTTAAAGAGCCGAGGAAACTTATGTCTACCATCACTGAACCCTCTAGATCTGCAAAGGATGACTCTAAGAAAAGTCCTCTTAAATAAGGTTGTGAAAGCTGTGGCTACTTCTAGTGCGGATAAAGAGATTGCCACTGTTCCTGGGAAAAGAAAATTCCTCATAAACCATCCTTTCCACCATCACCTCCACGAGAGCTCTCACCTAAATCTCCTTCCCCAATCCCAGAATCCTCTCACCAAGGGTCTGAGACTGAGACCAAGAAGAAAAGGTCCCGTGCGGATTTCCCTTGCAATAGTTACAAAGATATCGATGTTGAAGATTTTAAAAGGCGTCATCATCTTCAGGGGTTTGAAGTTCGGTTTTACGATCCTGACCAAGGAGATCGTCTTAGTTATGGTATGATAAAAAATTATCCTTATGGTTCCCAGCGTTTCTTGACTACTGTTGGTGCTTTAGAAGCTGGAATGCGCCTTCATCTTTATGAGAATGGAGATACCTTCTTTAATAACGTGCTGGTTAATCGAAACAGGCTTAATAAAAATAAAGCCTCTTATACTCGTCCTTGTTTTAGGTGTAAAACAATAAAGAGAATCTGAGGGGTAAAGAATGAAGATTGTAATGGTATTCGAGAGGTCAAGATCGAACAAGACTCGCCTAAACCAAGAAATGGTTTAAGGGAGGGAAGCCTAGAAAGATGAGATCAGAGAATTGCTATAATTTCTGTAATGTTGTGAATAAAGTTGCTAAAAGAATGGATATTCAGTTCTCACTAGATATTAAATGCTGAATGAGAAGAGTTAACCAATTATCGATGAGATGAATTGATTGCACTGAACTGAATTGAACCGTTTGTTCTGTTTAACTTGTTTTTCCAAACTGGTCGAGTGACCTATTTATAGCAATAGAATTCCAACTGATCTCGTAAAAAGTGGAAGAAGTGGAAGTGTGGGACTGGGGAGTAAGTGGGGCCAGCTGTTAAGAGTCTTGCGCCTAATATTAGGGAAGACTAACAGCCCACTTTCTCATCCCATCTTTCTAGCAACGTTCACCCGACTTAGTTTCTTTCCCGTTGAGTGATTGAGTCGTTGCAATCACACGTGTCATACGCCAAACCAAAACCCTAAAGAATATCCCCCCATGTAACTTACTTGATTCTCGTAAGATTTGTTTAAGTGTTGAATATTGGTTAAGTCAAAGCTGACTAAGTGCAAGTCGTACCATTTACTGGTAAGCTTAGGACTTTGCATAAAAATAGAGAATTAAGCGATAAGCTTGTGTATCTCTTTTAGGATTGGTCTAAGGATTGAGCCGGACAATCTCCATTTAAACCAATGAGAATAGTCTAAGGATTGAGCTATGCAATCGCCATTTAAACTGAGTGGATTTCAGCAACCCTCTGTGGCAATAGTCAAGTAAATACGACTTTCTGTATGCCATAATCATGAGAAATTGGCTTGTGGCATATAATGCACCAATTCCCTGAGTAATAGAGACATATGAATGTCTAAAATAATATAAGTCATAGCTATGAGCCATGATTAAAAAATGTAGCACTGATTATAGAAGAAAGTCTATAATCAGGAGAAAAGTCAGGTTATGCTAACACAGCGTAACCACAACCAGAAAAATGCATGAGCATTGCCAATTCAAGGCCTAAAGATAGGACACATGAATGATAATAAGCTATATTACATAGCATAATAATCTTATTAGGAAGTTGGCTATATGATGTATAGGGATGAACCATAACATTACGTCATATTCAGATTTCTAGACAGTTTGCACGTCACTTACTCTAAAAATCGCCCAGGCCAGCCTATATTTTCTAAAATTATAAAATTTTAGTATGTCATGTGAAACTCGCTGATGAACAACTTTCATGAAGGAAGTTTCTCCTGAATCCTTACGGATTAGACCGTGTCGATCGTTCTTTGAAATAATTCGTAATCTGTCAGATTTCCTAATTCGATTAGGAAACTGGAATATCATGGATTCAATAAAGACCGTAACCATCTAGGATTTGGATCAGTGGGACCCATAAGTAGAGGTAGCTCAAGAATTAAGAAGTGGGACCCTCAAGCTATGGCTGTGTGATAAAAGTGGGCCATAGTAGTGTTTTATAGCCGACCTATAAAAGTGGGGTCTACAAGAGTTGTGACCGAGTGAGGAAAGTGGGGCCGTGGCAAGAGCCACGGCCAAGAGATGAAAGTCGGGCCATGACAAGAGTCACGGCTAGGCCAAAAGTGTGGGACATGGTGCTAACCATGACCAAGCTACAAAAGTGGGGCCGCAGCCTAAGCTACGGCCAAGCCAACAAAGTGGGACCATGATATTAGGTTATGGCCAACCAAAGAAAGTGGGACCACGACCTAAATCACAGCCAAGCAATAAAAGTGGGGTCGTAGCCTAAGCTACGACCAAGCCCAAAATGTGGGGTCGTGGCATGAGCCACGACCAAGACAAGAGACAAGGGACGTGATATGAGATGCCTGAGTAGGCTAGGACGTGAGCAGGGCTAGGATGCGAGCAAGATAGGATGAGAGTAAGGCTAGGATGCGAGCAGGACTAGGATGGGATGCGTGTGAGGATGGGATGCGAGCAAGGCTAGGGCGTGAGCAAGGATGGGATGCAAGCAAGGCTAGGGCGTGAGCAGGGATGGGATGCAAGCAAGGATAGGGCGTGAGCAAGGATGGGATGCGTGTGAGGATGGGATGCGTGTAGGCCAGTGGTCGTGTAGGCTAGGGCCATAGCAGCCAATACTCTTATCCCTACCATAAATAAATTCATACCTTGCCTTGAGCTATTCACCTGACGACGCCAAGATGCCAAAAATTGGTGCAATATTACTCTTGCGACCTCCTCGCCAAAAACCACCATCAACATTTAGTCCCCTGCGCAGCATGGAACCGTGAGTGTTCCAGGGTGAGCATATGTTGAACAAGCTAGCCACATCCGCACAGACTCTTTAATCACGAACATGAAACCCAAACAAGACCTAAGGACCAAGCCCCTCGAATAATACCCAGTCCTAATAAAATTAGGACTCCCTAGGGATGGGTGCATACACACACACACACATATATATAAATATATATATCACGTGAGCTTCTTCTCCCCGTTTTTCACAAACATAGAAATTTTGTAGAGTGAAGGATCAAGATGGCCGATAATGAATCTCATAGTTCTTCTCATGTTTGTGATGACATTACTTCCAACACAATTTCAAAGGATATACCTCATATCAACGACGAATTCGAAGCTCGTATAGAAAATCTAGATCAATCAGCAATTCCCCAGGATCAGGCTAAAACCCTCACAAATAATACTGGTGCTTCAATGAACATTAACCCATCACTTGTGACTCGTTCCTGCTTTCAGAGAGGTGATTTTAAGGCTTCCAAAATCGTTTACCGCTATCCACAAAAACCAATTGATTCATGGCCCCTGTATGCTCAGAAGATGCTTGACATCCCAGATGTTAAGAAATTATTAGAGAAAGCCAGAATCTTTTACGTTGTGAAGAGTTCGACTGTTTCCTTCATAGTTAGAGATAGACGTGACTTAACTGCTCTTCTAATTCGTTGGTGTGGTGGTACAAACTCATTCATATTCGCCTGGGGAGAGCTTGTAATTTCACTAGAGGATGTGGCAGCATTAATACGACTCCCAAATAATGGGGAGCTCAGTATTACTTTGACTGCAACTGAAGAAAAGATACATACCCAACTGAAGAATGTTGCTGAATCTCTGAACAAGCATGAAAATGCTTATTCTTCATGGATGATGCACTGCTCGAAACCCAACAATGAATGTACTTTATTATTGTCCATCGCTGCATTCCTTACGCTTTGGTCGTCAAAAGACGTCTTTGAGAACCACCATGGCCATAAGAAGATAAAACTTATGTTCATCCCTTACGCAATAAGATTGGCCCAAGGTACAGCTCTACCCATCGGTTCTTTATTTCTTGGCACATTGTATACGCAACTCACCGCTTTGTCAGTGTACATGAGTCTTTCAAATGGTGTTGCGAAGATCGATACGTTCATTTCTACGAACTTTATACAAGCCTGGATGTATGAACACTATCCTGGTTACGCTCCAAACTCGTCTCCTAAGGACAAAATTTTGTTAGATCATGCTCGAATCATTCGTTGGATGAATAAACCCACTTCGAAAGATTTTGTTGCACTTATGGATGACGAGACAGCAGTGGTCTTCCGTCCATGGACTTCAATTCCCAATGGTGTAGCTCAACTTCGATCATTCAGTGATGCCCCGAGTGATACTCCAACAAAGATTCTTAATGTGGAAGGGTCTCCTACTGAAGCAGAGAAGATTTTCATGATAAGTTGTTGTAGTTGTTATCTCCTCGGCATCAATGAATCGGGAAGCTTTACAATCAATGTGTATAATATCGATCGAGGAGCTCGTCAGATGAGCTTTGACCAGGGCGTCCCCTCACATCAGGGTGTTTATCCACAGAATATCAAGGAAGTTTGTACCAAATTACTCAACTAATTATCCTTCCTTCCGGGGAATATAATACCGTCCATTACCAAAGCAGGTAGACAGTTTTGGAATGACCAAATAAAGATATATAAAGACTTCATGGCTCTTCCTAAGGAAACATGCAGAATTCCCTCCAGAGATGACTTGAAAATATATCCTTTGCTCAAATATCCTACTTTGAAGCGTAAAGATAGAGATGAGTTGGTATTTACCTCGTATTTTAGAGCACTTGCATAATCTTGACTTGTGATAATTTTGATGTCTCACTAATAACTTTTGTGCAACCAACTCCTCCGCTTATTCAGAAGCTCGTCAGTTCTAGAACACAAAAGACTGTATCTTTCAGTGCTAGTCATCTCCCAGGTGGATCATCATTCTTCCAAGCTAAGAACAGCTCCATAGTGACTCCTTCAAGTATCAATCAAGTCCCTAATCTATTTGCAAAGGATTGGGTAATGGTAAAACTTCATTCTATTTGCTATATTTTCACTTTTAATAGAAAAACAAAAATCCCGTCAGATTTCCCTGTTTCGAGTCACGTTACGAGAATGGCCATAAAATCTTCATCCGACATTGGATTTTTATGGTTGACCCCAATTTAGAAAAAGGACTTAAGTAGATTTCACCTCCAGAAATATTGCAGACTGCACGCTGTTCAATCAAAAAATCATTCCGGACATTAGATTTATCCAAAAATTAAGCCCTTTTAGCACGTCATAGAAAACATCCATACAAACAACTTTCGTGAATAAAACTTTTCCAAATTACTTAAGAATTTGTACAATTTTTGAGTTTTCTGCAGTATTCCGTAAGAATTCAGACGTCAGAAATTCCGTTCTTTATAAAACGTCGTGAACTCATTGTAATATTTTCTTTTGATGACGTTCTCCTCTTATTAGGATGGCCCAGCTCCAGGGTTTGAGAATTTTTCATTTGCTCCTTTTGGACAAGGCTCTGTTCTTAATGAATCAACTCTGAACAACACACCATGCAAATCCGCTGATGCGACCATGGAGCAGAATAAAAGTGGAGAATCCACAAGGCCTAAATCCTCCGTAACACTTGATGCTACACAGGTTATTTTCATCACTCTTTTAGTTTGAAATAAAATACTTCAAGATTTTATCCTCGCCTCGTTTGCTTTTGCAGCCTTCTGGTGGTAACAAAGAGATGGAAGATAACTACTTTGTGGGTACGAAGCTCAGTGATGCTCAAAACCTTAGTAAAGATTTTGATGATGTTGCTGATGAGAGTCATTCCCTTGTCAAGGTAAACTCAGTCACCTTCTCATACTAAGCTTTTGTTACATAGCTTGAAACATATTGTTGAACTCCTACTTGTTTTGAATTTTTTAGTTTGTCGGTAATGACACGCAAATCTGTGAGAATACCGACATTGTTGATGTAAACGCTCCAACTATTTGGGCCCTTCAAGAATTTTCCCATGCCGGTGTAATGTATGACCCACTTCACAAAGTGACTCTCCCAGATCATGAGCTAGTTTGAGGATTTAATGTTCCAAAGGAACACGTACCACTCTATGATAAGATATGGAATCGCTACGGTCATTTTATTAATGCTGGAAAGAGTGTCCACTTCTATACACTCATAGGAATTGTGGCTGACCTTATGGGGTTAATCTTGAAAATGAACGCCACCCCATTAAAGGATGTCACTAATGAGGTGTTAAACGAAGTAGAGGAGCTGATTGCTACATTTGAAACCTTCAAACTCAACTTGTCATGGCTTCAGGCGAGAATCAAATATGTCCGAACAAGGCGTGCTGCTGTTGGTAAGTTCACCCATGACTTGGTGAATCAAGAAGAGAGAAATTATGCTGCTAGAGATGAAGAACTCCGTAAGTTGACTGAAGATTTTAAGAAGAAAGCTGTTGATATCGCCCAAATAAAGAAGACGGTTGATGAGGGAGAAAAATCTTCACTAGATGGTTGTTTCTGAAAGGTTTCAGGAGCAAAATGTTTTCACAGTAGAATTTATTTTGCTTTTATTTGGTTTATTGAACAAATGGTTTGTAAGAATTGATTGTTTTGAACTCATAGGTTTTGAATTTGAACTTTGAATTAAATTGCTAAAAGGCAAGAGGTTGCTTGCACTTTTCTTTTGAACGAATTGGAAATTACTGGAAATGAATAAACCCTAGTGAATCTTCATATCTTCTTGAGCCACTTGCCATTGATCACCATGTTTGAAGGCCTCTCATGTATTGCACTTATCATGTATTGTGCATTAGGCATGACTCGAGATATGACATAAGGTCCCTCCTAGTTTGATGTGGACCCCGAAACAGAAACTCCCTTTCTATTAGTGCGTCGCATAAACTTATCCCCTTCTTGAAAAGCCTTAGGCTTCCATGACATCTCATGTGTCTTTCGCCTATACGAACGTTGCTTTATTCGGGCCCACTTTTCTGCAGCTTTGGCCTTAACTCCCTCATGAGGTGTCTCGAGAGATTTGATAGACTTGATGCAATCAAGTCCCCATGTTAGAGAATTATCCAGTGTTTGTGTAGGGAAACGTTGGATAAGATTCTCGTTAACTAAATAATTATGAATTAAATATTTCAAATCACTTTCACGTACCTCTTTAAATATTATCAGAGTTTCTGACCTCACATGGTACTCCAGCTTTCCCATGTTGCAGCTTTCTTGGTCGAACATGAGTTCTTGGCCCTTGATGATTACTAGTGAGACTGTAGGCACAAATCTCTTCCTGTGAACCCAGGGACGCCCCAAAATCATATCATGCTCATTATCTTCCTTTATTACATGAAAATTTCTTTGGTGCGAGTCGAGTCCACCTTCAGATCCAAAGTAACATGACCATACACATCTTGAAAATTTCCTTTTGAATCTTTCATCACTGTGGAATAATAAATAACATCCCGTCTGGAAATCCCAATTGCTTGAAGTGTTTTGATTGGGATTAGGTTAACCATAACACTAGCATCAATTTTAACCTTCTTGAAATTTGTGCCTTTGAGACGGGCAGAGATGAGTGGTATTGGGACGCGCTTCCCTCCTGCCATCATCTCTGGTGTAACTTCATCAGGCTTTGATTGAGTTTCTCCATGTCTTTCTGGTACATGCACTTCTTTACCACTAGCAATCCAGTTGAAGGCTGCGAAAATGTTTCTTCGCTGGTTCTTGGAGAAATGCAAGAGCTCACATAAATTCTCCATCAAATAATTAGCGGTTTGCTTGACAGATTCCCTGGAGATAGTGAAATTTCGAATGTTGGGTTGGTGCTGACGTTGAGGTTGATGCTGAGGGAGTGGATTCTTATGCACACCCTCAGTCCCCAAGTTTAACTCCCCTGACTCAATCTTTTCATTGAAAATTTGTTTGAGTCGATAACACTCGCTGGTGGGATGATTGATGAATCTATGAAAATGACAATACTTGGGATCAGTCATTTCTTGTGTTGTAGGCTCTCTCCATATAAGAGGTAACTTGATAGAACCATCTTGAATCCATGCTTCCAGGAGCTCTATCACTTCATCCATTGTACAAGGGAAATCTGGAATTTTAGGAAATTCCCTCTGTTGTCGTGGTGCCTTCGGTGCAGGAGCAGTAGTTGGGGCCTGTGCAGGAGCCTGAGATTTTGTTGGGGCTGCACGTTTTAGTTGGGGCCTAAGAAGTAGGCGCCTTCCTCTTAACACCTTCAGTGACGGCATGAACTGAGGGAAGAGAGCTGTATTGCTTGTTGATGAGTCGTTTGTTGGCACGTGTCTCACCACGAATTGTTTCAACCTTCACAGGTCTGGGCCTTTCTAGTAGTGCAGGCGCAGTAGTAGCGGATCGTTTGGCGGATTTATGGAGCTAGGTGAAATTGTTAATCTCCAGATTCTCCAATAAAGCTCGATATACTGGTATCATCCCATTGACGCAGAGCTCCACCAACTATAACTCTGTCACGTTTGGATCATTGCAATCCACTGCACGAGTTCTGAACCTTGTCACATAATCGTCTGGATGTTCATTGTTTCGCTGATAAAGTCTCCCCAAATCAGAGAGGGTGAGTTGCTCAGACACAAAGAAGTTTTTCTTGAGGAAAGCATTAACCATCTGGCTCCAGCTAAGAATACTGTTGGGAGCTAGATTATTATACTAAGTGTATGCCTTCCCAGTCAGAGATTTGGAGAATTCCTTGAGACATACAGTTTGACTTCTTTCATGCACTCCCAATGATTTTAGAAAACGAGATATGTGTTCTCGAGAATTCCCAATAGCATTATACATTGAGAATGAAGGTGTGACATATCCTTCAGGAAGAGATTCACGTTGAACTTCAATTGGATATGGAGGTTGATGACGATGAAACAAATCTGAATTTTCCACGTTCTGAGCTTGCAGGAGATCTGTAAACCTTCAGGAGTGACGAAGTTATGCTGAGAACTGGTATTTGGTCCACGTGTGGTATGGACATGGATATCTTGATCATTAGGGATAACATGGATTTGAGATGGACACACCCTGTTAATGTTAACAGGGAGTTCTGCACGAGTTAGAACTGGGTTTGGTGGTGGTGCTAACGTTCTGAGAGAGTTCTCAAACAGGATAGAAACTCCAATTAGGTTTTCACCATGCTATTCTTACTTAGGGCTGGATCTTGTTGAGTCTTCATTAGATCCGCCATACTAGTTGAATTCTCAGTGCTCCTTGTTTCTCCAGTACGGGGCCCAAAGAGAAAAGCTTATGTGCGGCTTGAGATAGGAGTGTAAGGATTACCAGGAGTACTAGAGGTGGTCCCTACAGGAGTGAAGGTGGCTCCCATAACCGTGGTAGCAGGGGCGGCAATGGTGGTGGCCCCCACAATATGAGGTAGGGTAGCCGTTGTAGATGGAGATGAAGTGGTCCCCACAATGTGAGGTGAGGTAGCCACGAAATTAGGGTTTTGGGACGGATATGACTCACGTTTTGGATGGTAGGACCAGCAGAGCTGGTGACGCCACTGACACGAGGATTGGTAGCCCCACTTGTAACAAATGAGGTTGTGGGACCATTGGTGATATTTGGAGATTTTTGGTTCTCTGAACTCTGCCTCCTAGTTTCAACCATTTTTTCTTACAACTGAGATAATGACCTCCCACTGTGGTCGCCAAATGTTTTAGGTGTAAAACAATAAACAAAATGGCCTAGTATGCCATGGCTAAGCATGCCATGACCTAAAAATGCTCCATGACCCGAGTGCGCAGACATGCCATAATCGAAGTGGCATGGCCTAACATGCCACAATAAGCCAAAGCCAAGGCTGTGGTCATAAGACCATGGCGCCACAAGATCTTGACCAAAGCCAAAGCCAAGGCCGTGGCCACAAGGCCATGGCGCCACAAAATTGGCCTTGGCCACCAAATCATGGCGCCACATCTATGTGGCCTCGGCCAAGGCCATTGCCATCAAGCTATGGCGCCATCTTCATGGCGCCACGAAATATTTGGCCTTGGCCAAGGCCGTTGCTATAAGGCTATGGGATAGTGTTCATCCGCTGAAGTTGTCTAATTTGGTGGAGTTCCTTAGCCGACGACTCCTATGACTCTCGAAGATCTTCGGCGAGATGATCAGAGTGAAACCAGAGTGGTAGTTGCCTTCGGATGGCTTAAGGCAGGGATGAAGTTTCCTCTATACGACCCCGCCGACACTTTTATCCTAGCCTTCCTTCAGCGCATCAACAAAAGTCCTTTCCAGCTTACTGCCAATGCAATTCGGATACTGATGGAATGGAAGCTTCGTCGAGAAGACCAATCGAATTATCCTGATTTGTTTGTGAAGGGTGAGTTTTACCCCGAGTCCTATACTGTCGACAATTTTTTTGCTTTAGTATGATGTTAAAACCATCGGCGAAAAGAGGAGAGCCCTGGGCATATCGCTTTGTTATCAAGAGGAGTCTGAAACCTAATGATATTATGCTTGGTGCAATTGACAAAAAAGCTTTTAAAGAAGTACCTACTGCCCGCAAAAGCACTAAGGGAGGCTGGTCTAATTTACCCTGCTGGCTCGAGGGTCCTTGGTTGATGGGTTAGCTCGACGAGGCAATGACGAAACCTCGAACAAGTTTCGGCGAAGGTCATGAACGTTTAAAGGATTATGACTTTCTCCAAGTGCATTGGGCTGAGGAAAAGCTGTACCGCGGTCTTGACGGAATTATTCACAAGGATGCCAAGGGTAATTGGCTATTGTTGTCGACTGAGGATGCTGATAATTCCGAGAAGACTACTAAAAGGTCTGGCAAGAAAATAAATCAAGCGGAGATGGAGGTTGAAGATCAGGTAACAAACACTCTATTTACTTTTAAATATATATCTATATTTTCCTCTGTTTGTTCTACGAAAGAATTGACTCAGCAGCAGGAGCACGCCGAACTTCGTAAGAAACTTCAAAAGCTCATGACAAAGCCATCTGTAGAGAAACCTGAAAATAGATCAAACCAAGGAAATCTTCCTACTGGGAGTGTCGAGGGTTTGCCTCTGCCTTCTAATTCTTCTCCTAAGGCAAAGATAGGAGTTACTGATTCAGCGAAGTCATCCCCTAAACCTGGTAACCTTGTCATTAAGCTCAAGGAGAATGTTGTCCCTCCAAGCAATTCCAAAACACCCAATGAAGAAAGAGATGTTGATGTAGACATGGCAGATCAAAGTTTTGAAGTGCCTCATGTTGATCATGAAGTTGATACTCTGACTGGGAATGCCGACATGACTACGGATACGCAAGATCATTTCAGCGAAACTCATGACTTTCCTCGGTCATCTTTTCTGGATTTGAATAAGATGCCTCTCGGCAATAGACCCGCGGTTATGTTAAGGAGAGGATGCACCGGCGAAGTGGTCAATAGGCTTGCCGATTCTTTCATTAGGTTGCTTAAGAACAAAATTCTCTTTATTATGAAACTATGGTGAAGTACTCCTCTACTGGGCTTGTTGACACCGCTGATCTATCCACTATAGCCCACGACTTGTCTCCTCAAGAATATTTCAACTTTGCTACAACGGTAATTGCTCCCATTTAAAACCTTTGTTCCTAACCTGTTATCCCTTTGTACCATGCTAACTTCTTTTCCTTCTTGCCTCAGGGATACTAGCATGTGCTTAGTCTCATTGATAATTTTGAGGCATAGGGTGACAAGGTCAATGAACTGAGCCGAGAAAATTCTGATCTTAAGCACGATCTTGAAGAGGAAAAGAAACTGTTAAGAGACTTTGCGAGATGCAGCGAAAAAGTGCCGGCGAGCAAGGAGAGATTAAAGGTAAGATTATCATGTCATCTGACTATTCTTTAATTGTCGCACTTTTTCTCTTTCATTTAACTTTCGCCGAGACCCTTAGACCTCATCCCTTGCAAAGTCGCCGACAGTATCTAGACAACCGACTAGAGCGAGCCGAAATCGAGATTGACAACTTGGTTAATGCTAACGCTAGGCAGTGTGGTATGCTGTTTGATTTTGCCAAGGATGTCAAGTGGTATCGCCGAGAGTTAAATCATGTTACCGAACTTAACGAAAACCTTGATCATATTCTCAAAGTTGTTAGAACGGAACTAAGATGGGTTGAGAGCGAATGTGATAATGCCATTCGCCTAGCAGAACTCGCTCACAAAGCCAAGGAGAAGGCTATGGTGGATCATACTCGAGCCATCTCTATGTGGAAGAATGAAAAGGCGAGGGCTGATGAATTAGTTTCGCGACTAAATCATATGTCCACTGAAAGGGATACAACTCAATTAGAAATTCAACGCTGGAAAGACTTCGCCCAAATTCATGGGGATCGAGATAGACAGCTTCAACAACAAGTATCTTCTCAACAGCTTCAAATAGCGTCCATACTGGGTCCTAGTGCCAATCGAGATTATGAACTAGCATGAACTTACTTAGGAATCCACAAGAGGGGGCTCGTCAACATGTGCAAGGGTTATAAGGTAGATTTCTAGGGTGTCCCATCACCATGATTTTCTTTCACCTCAGTTCTGATCATGTCATATTTTCTTATTTTCACAGCGAATCAAGCATTTTGAGGGCGAGTTGGAAAAGCAGAAGAAGGTAGTTGAAGATCATAAAATGTGTGTGGATAAAATTTCTGAGTTGGCTATCAAGCTCCAGTCTCATAACGACTGTGAAGAAAGGTTGAACAAGGTCTTAGAGGATCACTGGGGGTGCTCAAATGAGATTTCAGAGCTAAACATCAAACTCCAAGAGCATCAAAAGTGTGAGGAAAAGATCAAGTCTTTAGATGGTAAGATTGAGTATGTCGGGAAGATCCGCGATACTCTACAGACCGATATGAACAAGCTCAGAAGAAATTGAGAGAGCAAGAAGAACAACATGACAAAGAGTTACTAAATCTAGCTTTTGTCGCTGTGCAAGACTATGTCAAGTCAGAATTTTCCAAGTATAACCTCAACATTCCCGAGGAGTATGGTATTCCAGCTGAGCCTATCACCGAGGAGAAGGCAGAAGATTGTGAAGGCGGGAGCGAAGACGAAGAAGACAATAGTGATGCCGAAGGATCTGCATCTGAAGAAGGGTAATTTTGAGGGTTTAAGCCATTGGGAGATCTCTGACTCCCAGGATACCCTGTAGGTTGTCAGTCTTACTTTTGCCTGTTGTTATCTTTTTGTAATCTTTAAATGGTTTTTTGGTGCTATTACATTTTGTAGGAACTATATCGTATGTCCTACCTTGTTCCTTTGCTTGTTAATGGAGAAACTTTTATCTTCTTCTTCTTGTTTGCACAAAATAATTTATGCCTATGCATTTTGCCAATAACTCGACCTATCTTTTTCCAAGTGATGTACCTATACTTATCCGGCTGACCACGGTTAAACAACTCTCGATTAGCGCACCCTCACAATGTTACTTGTGCCCGTCAGCGATCTTATTATAAGTGTTTTGGTTTGCCCAGGTTAGTGGCTTTTTGCCGGGGGAGTCTTATATTTTTATGAGAGACACTTACAGATCAACAAGTAATGCGATTGGATTTATTGCTAACGAGGCCAGACTTATGTTATCCAAGGTTATTCACTTGGTAGATTAGGCCAGGTATTGCGTTTCTTTGATTTGTTTGTAGGATATTACCTTTTTGGTCAAGAGTTGTTAGCTCTAAGAGACTTTTCTAGTCTATGGCATTTTGCCTTTATAAGTGGCACTTAACCTTAGGATAGTACCTGATCAGGGTTTTAGTCTATTTCTTTTTGCCTTAGCATATCGCACTTGGCTTTATGGTAAGACCTTTTTTAGTCAAGAGCTATTTAACTTCTTTATTCGGCGAAACCTTTTGGCTTATATTTTCGGCGTGGTTCGTTAATCTTTGTTGTTTCAACTATTCGGCGAAAGGTAAATGACACAGTAGTTTTTTAACGGGGTTCGGTGCATAATAGCAAACCTACGTCCCCGGATCTTATTCGTTGTTGTTTACATGAGCTAATAAGATTTCTTGGGTATTATGCCCGCCCAAGACTTCGGAGTTTTACATCATGCTTTCAGGGGTAGTATTTTTGATAAACTCGGCGTTCCAAGGATGCTCCAATTCTACGCCACGCTAATCTATCAACACGTATACTCCACTCCCTGCTGCTCGCTTGACTATAAAAGGACCTTCCCATGTTGGCTCCAACTTCCTGCACCCTTTTCGCTGTGAGGGTGGGATTTCTCGCAATACAAGGTCGCCGGGTTGATATTCTGTGGGGATAACTCGCTTACTGTACTCTCTGGACAGTCGCCGATGATAATTCTCCATATGTGTGAGCGCTATTAGTCGATGTTCTTCAAGATCATCGAGTTTCGCCAAGATTAAATCAGTGTTTAAATTCTTCTCCCGTGCCTCATGCTTTGCCACTGGTAGGATAACTTCTGATGGTAGTACTGCCTCTGCACCAAAGGTAAGTAGAAAGGGAGATTCTCCTGTCGCTTCTCTAACAGTCGTCCTGTATGACCATAAAACATTATGCAAATGTTCACACCATGCTCTCTTATGCGGCTCTACTCGCTTCTTCAAACCCATTCCAATGGTTTTGTTGGTCGCCTCCGCTTGCCCATTGTTCTGAGGATAAAGTGGAGTTTATTTTCCCAGTTTGACACCGTATGTAGCAAGAAGTTCTATGATATTTTCGCCGACTAGTTCTTTTCCATTGTCTGTGCAGAGTTTTGTTGGCACGCTGAATCTACAAAATATATTCTCCCAGATGAACTTGAATACTTCTTGCCCTGACTTTTTCCTGAGAGCCTTAGCTTCACACCATTTAGTGAAATAATCAGTTATTACTGTTATATATTTTCTTTGCCCTAATCCTGCAGTCAGCGGACCTACGATATCAATCCCCCATTTGGCGAAGGGCCAAGGGCTAAGACCTGAGTTCAAGAATTTCGCCGGGGCTTTGATCCTTTTGACATATAACTGACATTTTTTGCATCGCTGAGCATATTCTTTGGCGTCACTATTCATCCATGGCCAGTAATATCCTTGCATTCTTACTTTCTGAGCTAGGGCTCGCTGACCACTGTGATTCCCACAATCTCATTCATGGATTTTTTTTAGCAACTCCTTACCTACTTCCCTTGATACACATCTCAACAAGGGTCCTGAAAATGATTTGCGATATAATATTCCATCTCTGAGTTCGTAGTTCGCCGATCTACTGATTACTTGATGATCTAAGATCTTCTTTCCTGGCATAGTAAGGCGGTCCAAATAATATCTTATCGGTGTTCTCCAATCTATTTCAATTGACTCCTCAGTGTCCATTCCCAATACTTCTCTTTGCTCTCACTCATCCACTGAGAACTGCAGTACTCTTCAATTGCTATAGAGGTGATCTATGGATCATCATCATGGATGAAATAAAAGCTAAGGCATCAGCATGCCTATTATCTTTTCTGCAGATGTGTCGAAACTTGATACCAGAAATCTCATGGGCATACTCCCTAGCAAGGTTTAGATACTTCTGCAATGAAGCATCAGTTGCTTGATACTGTCCAGAAATTTATCGAATCACCAACTGAGAGTCGCTTGTCAATTTAACATCGCTGATGCCCATTTCTATAATGAGTCGCATAACATGTATTACTGCCTCATATTCTGCCTCATTGTTGGTCGCCCGAAATTCCAGCCTCAGCGAATGTACTATCCTGGCTCCCTTCGGCGAAGAAAAAAAAATACCAATTCATTTTCCTTCTTCATTTGCTGAACCATCTGCATACACTTCCCAACTTGTAGGACTGCTTTTCAATAACTCTGGAACCTCATTGTCTCGTTCATCTTGCATGAATGGTATGTCTTCTACTTCTTCCTCCTCTTCAATTGGGAAATCAGCGAGAAATTCAGCGATGACCTGAGATATCTGAGTTGTGCGGATTTCATACTTGACGCATAACTACTCAATTTGAGTATTCCATTTAGGGATTCGCCCTACTCTCTGAGAGCTGTGCAAGATTGATTCGATAGGAGTTTTAGTCAAGACATTAATAGGGTGTGCATGAAAGTATGGGCATAGACGCTGAGATGCAAAAACTAGAGCTAGGATCAGTTGTTCAATTCTGGTATAATTCTTTTTAACTCCTTACAAAGTTCTGCTTATATAATATATCGGCGTTTCTCCCCCTTTGGTTCGCACAAGTACTGCGCTGATAGCTCCTGATGTAGCAGCGAGATAAACTCTGTGTTCTTCGTCGTACTCCGGTGGATGAATCGCTGGTAGAGTAGCAAGATATCTTTTGATGCCTTGAAAGGAAGCTTCATGATCTTCAGTCCAATTGAATATATTTTTTTTTTTTAAGATGTTGAAGAATAGCTTGCACTTTTCAGAGAACCTTGAAATGAATCTGTTGAGCGAGGCTAAAGTTCCATTAAGTCGTTGAACGTCCTTCACTGTCACCGACGAAGGCATGTCTCTGATAGCCTGAATCTTTGCTTGATCAGCTTCCACACCATTTTTCGTAACAATATATCCTAAGAACTTTCCCGAGGTGACGCCGAAAAACACATTTTGCTGGATTTATTTTTAACTTAGTGATTCGCATATGATCAAATATCTCTCTAAGGTCTTGAACATGAATTTGATTCACCTTGCTCTTTACTAGCATATCGTCGACATAAACTTCCATGGTTTTCCCTATCCATTTCTCAAACATTTTCTGAGCCATCTCCTGGTAAGTAGCACCAGCATTCTTCAATCCAAAAGGCATCCGGGTATAACAGAATAAGCCTTTGGTGGAAAAGAAAGATGTGTGTCTCTGATCTTCTTCACCTAGGGGTATTTGATTATAACCCGAATATCCATCCATAAATGATAGCAACTCATGCCCCAATGTGGCATCCACAGTCTGATCAATACTCGGCAAAGGAAAACTGTTCTTCGGACATGCTCTATTAAGGTCGCTGAAGTCAATGAAAATTCGTACGCCTTTATTCTTCTTAGGTAGTACCACCATATTCGCTATCCATTCAGGATATTGCACGGTCTTATAATACCAAATGCTCTCATCTTGCCAATATCTTCTTCTACTGCTTCCTTGTAATCTGGGGCTAATTTCCTTATTCTTTGCTTAAAGGGCCTAACATTTGGATCGATATCTAACTTTTGACAAGCCAGTTTTGGGTCAATACCCGGCATTTCGTCCATCCCCCAAGCCAAAACATCGGCGTACTCTCTAAGAAATGCTTGCAACTTCACCGATTCTTCCTCGCTCAATAGAGTACCAATCATTACCATTTTGGGATCATTATCTTCGCCGATGTTTACAACTCTTGTAGGTTCTATAGCTGTAAAATGTAGTTCAGGTTCTCCCATCGGCGAAGGTTCCTTTAATTGCTATAATGGCACTGCTACCGGCTTCCCCGAATCTTCTCCCACTTTTGCAGAATGGACGTATTTTGATGTTTCGGCAATTAGCTCTTCAATCTCCTGCTCCTTGAGAGCATCTTTCCCATGCCTCTTCTTTTTGTTTATTATCGTTTTTCTGTTTTCGCGCATTTGGACATCCACCGCATTACAAGCCTTCGCTAATGCTACATCCCCAACATACTCGGTGACTCCCACAGGCGTTGGAAACCTTAGACGCCGATGACGGATGCAACACCATTAAACCCATAAATATTATAATTGGAGGGTATCAGCGACTCAACTGACGGATCTTTCAATTTCATTGCTTCATAGGCTGAGTTGAAAAGAATATCAACTGAACTCCCTGGATCAACAAGTACTCTCGGAAGTTTGAATTTTCCCATTGGATTGTGAGAACCATAGGATCGTTATAATTCTTCCTTCAACTGGCACATCTTCGGCAGAAAAACACACATGAGCCTTCATCCAATCTAACAATGGTGCCTGCTTGACGACGACACTACAAATCTCATTCCCCAATCTGTCACGATTATACACCTTCGACAAATCATTGTTATGAAACTCATCTCTAGAAATCTTTGAATGCACAATGGAAAAGCAATCTAGATCCATAAGGTCTCGCTCCACTTTCACTTCAAACACATTTAGAGTTGGGACAGCCTGGATTGATTGTACCATGATTGGTGGTGGCGGTGGCAACTCAAGAAACTCATGGAATTTCCCCTGGCGAATGAATATGTGCACCTCTTGATGTACGCCGGTACAGTTTTCCGTTGAATGGCCATGAAACTGGTGGAATTAGCAAAAATGGGTAGTATTCATTGGCGGATACTTGGGATTTCCCCTATTATGAGGATAGAGGATGTCGTCCCTGCAGTTGGAGTTCTCAATCTGTCCCCAAGCATCAGTATAAGAAATACGAAGCTTTGGAAGAGTAGCATCTTGCAAATTTCCCCTCTACGCTTGCCGAACTTTCGATTGTCACCGTTGTATCTCCTGTCTCCATTTTCAGGTCGCCGATTGTCACGTCCACCTCTACCATCATTTCTACCTTTGTTATCCTGTCTGTCTCTGCCTTCATAGTTATCTCGTTTATGTGAATTCCCTTGCTGGTTGTCGTTAGACTGGTGCTGCACTTGCTTTTGGAAGTCTCTGGAACCACAATCGACGAAGATGGAATATTTGCAAACCGTTGTTGCTCCATCTTAAACCATTCTCTCTTTCTTCTTGCTCATCTGGAGAATAACTGTTGATTAAGTGAATTTGTTTTACCCTCTCTTTCTTTTGGCGAATTTTTTCTTCTTACTACGCATAGCTTTCATGTCTTTCGGCGAATCCCAATATAGAGCCTTATACATGGGATTTGATGTCTCCATAGAGCTAATGAATGCACGCATTTTATCTTTGTCGAAGACAGCTGCTCCCACCTCACCGCAAAGTTTCATCCATCTTGAAATATGGCTTCTGTAAGTCTCAGAAGGTCGCTTCTTAAGGGCAAACAATTTCTTCACTCATGGGCGAGTTCTATTGTTTTGAATGTAAGTTAACAAAAATTTGCTTTCTAACTTTTGGAAGGAACCAATCGAATCTTCTGCCAGTCCGTCAAACCAGGCCAAGGCCTCATATCTAAGTGTGGTCGGGAATGCTTTACACATTATTGGGTCTGGATCTACCCACGCTGCCAAGTCTCGCTTATAGCTTCTCAAATGTTGAGATGGGTCTCTGATAGGTGCATAAAACACCTTAATATCATATACTTTCTTTGTTAGTTTTCTTGTGAAATACTTTGCATTATTCTTGTTTTTATTATGTAGCGTTTATTAGGTTGAATCATCCAAAAAGGAGCTAAAAGTGCCAAAAGGAGCAAAAACCAAAAGAGCAAAAAGAGAAGAAAGACCAAAGACCAAGTTTTACTCATTCAAATGCGGATTTTCATGGTTCTATCTTGAAGAGAATTGAAAGACGAAGCCAACGAAGAAAGAATCAAGTCATTCCGAAATCGGATGAAGAAGTTAGCGAAAAGTAGTGAATTAAAAAAAGGGACGTCAGTTGAAAACCAAAAACAGGGGCTAAATCATAATTACGAAGACATCCAAGGACCAGAAAATAAATATCCAGGGACTTGAAAATAAATCGGGTGATGCTACGTGGAGTTCTGGTTCTGTTAAGGGGCAGTTCGGTTTTCAGCTGTGCAGAAAAAAGAAGGAAAAAAATAAGGAGAGTTTTCAAACCCAGGACCTGTTGCTGCCTTAGGTGTGCCGTGAACCACCATACCACAGTTCGTGTTCTGAAAATATTCTCTGGTTTTCTTTTTTATACAGACGGAACCAGCTGCTTATAAACAAAGAAAACTAGGTCGAGTTCAGGCTAAAACAACCAGTTGTTTCTTTTCTTCTCAACCTTCTGCGAGTTAGACCAGCGTTATTCAAAAAGGTTCTCAAGAAAAATACAACTACTTTCTCCTTGGAAAAATTGTTTAGAATATTTTTGCTTGATTCAATAATAATTATTAGAATTTTTATTTGGGTTGGTTGTTACTTGTTATTTTATCTTTTAATTCCTGTTTCGAAAAGAAAAATAAAAATATATTGCGCAAGTTTCGATTATGTCTATGAATATTCGAAAAATTAAAAATCAGGAAAATCGAAATAATAAAAACAAAAGATATTACGCCAGTTTCGAATGCAACATTTGATTTAATATTTCCGAATCTATTATGAATGTATGTTGCAGGTTATCAGGTTATATAGATGGAGCTGATCTATATAATTGTTTTAATATCTTGATATCTCGGCCTCCTTATGTTTGTGGCTGTTATGTTTGTACTAATGACTTTGTACGCAAGTATAAGTATAACTATGTAAGGAGGAGAATGATTTTATGCTAGTTACAGTGCTATTAGATCTCTTTGTGTCTTATGGCTAAGATTTATAGCATACGCATAAATCAGTGGTTTTGGTATAATCTAGTAAGACTACAGACGTGTTCGAAAATCCAAAACCAAATCTTAATCTTTTTCTGGCGAAGACTATTCCGTTGTTCTCATGACCGAGGGAATGACAACCAACATGGGAGAGTTCTTTTGTGAACTTGCACTTAATAGAAAAATATCTTTAGGGGAGCGTGGTTGTGGAATATACAGGGAATATAACTCACATATGTTTATATCTTTTATATTTCCTGACAGGTTACTTGTGCTGATTATTATATATATATATATTGTGTAACTTGTCGAAATGCTGACCCTTATGAATGCAATCATTCTTATATGTTGAATCGAATTCTCTGAACTTGAGCATTTATCTCGAACCCAAATATTTTCGAGACCCTTTGTGAATTCTTTTTGACAAAAAGGGGGAGAAATATTGATAGCTTGACTCGTTGAATGCTTGGTCTTTGACAGTAAGCAGTGTCATATGGGGAGAAAAATGCATGTGCGTATATTGAAAAATGAATGAAAGCATTAACTAAGGGGGAATAACACTAGATGTTACTAGCACTGTAGACTTTCGCGTTGTGCTACAGTTGATAACAATACGTCGTACTTGATAGACATCCGAGCTTACATTCGGGGGGAGTAAGTGTATTGGTTATCATTTGGTTTTTCAATAATACATATCTTGTTTGCAGACTGACATATTTTGCAGGTACTGTTGGTGTGCTGTCAAGCTAAGTAGAAGAACTCGAAGCGTAGAACTTAGGTTTGAAATTTCTCGTTCATCTATGTAAAGAGTTTTTGTCACTAAAATTGACAAAGGGGGAGATTGTTAGAGCATGCCTCGGTCAACCTCACTAAGTGTTGGTATGTCAAGCTTAGTTGTCAAATTTAGTGATCAAAACTCGACCGCCAAACTACACACATTAGGTAAAGTCATGAGTGAGTTAGCTTTAGGTTGTGGAAGATTTTGGTAGGGGAAGTGATGTCGACATTATTAAAGCTGATGACGACATTTGGAAGTAATAATACCTTAAGGAGATTTTCGAAACTAAAGGACACGTTTCGAATTGAGCTCTTTCCCAGGGAGCATTTTTGGTAAGCACCATATTTCGAATTAATGAAATATCCAAATATACCTGATGAGTATTATGTGCTTTTGTTTACTATGGCCAAACATTTATTGAAAATATATTTTCATTTATGAATTATATTTTTCTTTAATAAAATGCCATAGTATTAGATCTCATTAAATGCTATGAGTCTAAGTGAGGAATTTCGGAACCAAAATGGAAATGTGCTTTAATGAATTTCTGAAATTAAGTTTGCCTCATTTCAAAGGTAAGCCTTAGTCAATATAAATAGGAGTGGTATCTCTCCTGAAAGCTTTATCCCTTTACCAAGCTCTTCTTCGGAATTGATAGTTTGTGTCTGCCGCTTTTCTTTTCAGTTACCTTTGAGCTTTTGCTCTCGGTCTAGAATTGCGTGAAAGTCTTCTATAGGGATCGAGAATCCTAGAAGTACCTCTGCGGGAAACTATTTTATGTTCACTAGTCTTCTTTGTATTATACTTGTGTTCTGTTCTATCACGTCTATCAAACCTTGCGATCTTGTTTATTCTATGGTCCTTCTCTTCTGCAATAAGGCCACTCAAGATCGTTGTGATTAGAACATACTCTTTATCTATTAACCTGGATTTGTCAGCAAGCCGTTTTCGGTTTGTGTGCCTAAACTATAGATATTGAGTGGAATCAAGATTGATGTTATTAGATTTGTTCTTTGCAGGTACACCGTTCTTCAAGGTCATATCATATCGTACTTGCTACAGCTATCTGCTTGATTCCAACTGGGACGACAAGGTTGCTCTTTCAGGAGTTTGGGTTTTGAAACCTTGATCGATATCTCGGGGTATTTATTGCCTAACTCAATATCTTCGCTCTTGGTGTAAAACAACTTCGGTGAAATATCTGTTAGTTACCAAGGATATCAACTACCGATTTGACCTGTCGACAAAGACTCCTCTTGAGGTTGACTCGCCGACTATGCCTGCTCCTACTAAACCCACCAAGAGACCAACTTGGAACCAGTGGGATGATTACTGTTTGGATTCCAAAGTTGATACAATAAATATGACTGCAACGATGATCAACACAACCATTAACGAGGTTCAGCAGCTGTGTTCTTACGTCCTCGGGGTAACATCTGTTGTTCTATTATAATTAATCAATAAAGTTTTCTCTGGTTTACACTATAAGTCACTCCAATTTGTTATGGATAGAGGTCATATGAAATCTTGAGAGTATCACTCAAAGATTCTCACTCATAGCTATCCTTCCCAAACTATGCGACCCCCATTGTTGTTGTTGAGAGGGAGTATTTATAATACTTTTGTAGGCACCGCTCTTTGCTATCCTTGGTTCCTTCGTTCTCTTGATGCTCCTTAGTTCGATCATCCCTCTTCGGTGACCGCCCTTATCATCCAATCCTAGCTCGTCGTACTGCTACATGGAGGATCCTTGTTGTATTCTTGCGCTGCCGACTCCTTATTGTTTAGGTTTCTGCCCTCTACCGTTGGCTGGGTCAATCCCCCATCGACAGACGATTTCTTGTCATGTTGTCTACAGCATTTAATGCGGTGTGACTGCTCCTTGGCGTGCCTGCTTTTCCCTAGTATCATATGTCGGTAACCCTTTAATCTCCTCCCTTGGATTTAATCATCTCGTGATGAACTATTCCTCCGCCTGGATACACTCCTGTGCTTCGCGGATCATGCTGCTTCAATGTACATTTGTTGGTGATGGCACCACGTGTCCATCCGAAATTATCTATTAACAGTTTTCCCCTTTTCTTTCAGCTATTGTCGTGGGCAATGATGGAAGAAAATCTCCGCTTATGCCGTCATTTTCAAAATAATGGTGGACCCTTCTTTCACGCCTTTTCGTGGTTTTGTGGGAGTTTGTGATTTTTGTGATTTCTATAAATGATGGGTTTGAGACATGATCTTTATCTTCTCCAGTCACAACTTTCCTTCCAGCATATTTCATCGCTTGTTGGTCCATCATCTTTTCTTCTTTTGTCTCAGGCTTTCCTTAGATTCTGATGACGCGAAAACCATCAAGTTCCAAGTCCAAAGCTTCCTCCCAGAAATCGAAAGATGTTGTCATGGGCTCGACTGCGACTGTTCCCTCTTCACTTCAAAATTTTCCTCATCCTTTAGGTTCATCTGGTGATGCTGAGAAAGGTCTCTCCGTGGCTGGTGATGGTCTTGTTCCTGTAAAAGAAAGTAGGGGACTCAACTACGAACTGGAGCGCCTTCGCCCTTCTGAAGATGATAGCTATCGTCATTGGAGTCTCGCCAAGATAAAAAAGTCTTTTGGCTTGACTCATTTTGACGTTTCCTTCATTGATAGTGATGTTGATGTTTTGACCGAAGATATGATCAGGAGCTTCCCTTATGTCGAGAATTCCCTGCTCATCTCAGTTGGTCAGTTAGCTGCAGGCCTCGTCCTTCCTTTGTATGACCCTAGTGACACCTTCTTTATTGATGTTCTCTCTGGTCGAGACAATCCCTCCTTATGTCAGCAGCTTCGTGGTATACAACAGTACACTGGTAACTTTTTCCGTGTTATGTACGAGTGTTGGCTTCGTAGCACTGGTCGTACTCGCATGAGATGTTATGACCCCTTCTCTTTAACAATGGCCCGTTAAGAAGACTATACTCCTCAGAACTTCAACTTGACCTGGGGGGGGTTGGGGGGATGGGGACCCCGTTCAGAGCTCTAATGTGGTGCCTTGGTCTGTTGGTCCTCGCCGATTTGCCCCTTCTGCCAAACAAATCCGCGACAAAGTTCCTCTTCTGTTGAATAACTGCGATGACCCTGATTTGTCTGCCGTTCCTGGGACAGTTAGTCTTCCTTTTCCCGACGATCAGAGGCTCCATCTAAGTTGTGATCATCGGTAGATGCGTACTCCATCTAACCATAGTGCTGGCTTTAGGAAATCTCGGTCTCAGCCTGGCTTCTTCATTCCTTGTCTGATGACACATCTTCCTCCTCGCTATCGAACTTTTATCGCTTGGCGCTTTAATCCAACTCCTTCGTGAGTATGTATTTTTGTTTTTATCCTCAGTCTTCTGTTTTCGTTCGTTCTTCTAACGATGTTTTTCTTCTGACTGTTCAGTCTTCGAGAGCTAGCGTTCCTTCGCCTAGCATGAGTGACAATACCTGTACTCGGAAAAGGAAAGGTGGTACTGTGTTAACAAAAGATGTTACTAACAAATCGTTGGTGCTACTTCGATGTCAAAGGTATGGGTAATTGATGTTTTCCTTTGTATATGTGGTTGTCCCTCTTTGCCCATGCCTGTGAAAAATGGTTTTGTGTGATGTAGCCGGATATTAGAAAGAAAAAGAAGTCTGAGACCAACACTTCCAGCGGAGTTGGTGCGCCCGAAGAGTCGTTTGCTTCCAGGGTGAGTGTTGGTGCCGAAGATAGTTCCGAAGATGTGTTCTCGGGTCACCGTAGTGATGATGTCGTCGTTGATGAGAGTTGCTTTCCTACCCCTGCAGTCCCCGTTTTTCAAGCTTCTATGGTTGTGGATTTTTTTGACGATGCTGACATGCAGGACAGCCAATACCCTGAGTTTTCTTCTTCTAATGAAACACAAGTTTTCTTCTTTTATCCTGTTCAGCCGAGGCTTGCTTTCCTTCTTCGTCCGGTCTCCTTGAGTCGGTGGTAATATCTGGTACCCAGGTATCCCCCTTGTCTTTTGCTGTCGTGAAGCCCGTGGATTGGTCTTCGTTCTTTTTGAAAAGCCCTGATCCGCCTTTGGAATCACAAGTAACTGTCTTTGATGAGAGAGTGTCAGAATTGCGGTTTGAACTCAACGTCGTTACGCTGTTGATGGATGAGTATAGACGTGTCGCCGAAGAATCGAGAGCTCGAGAAGAGACTACGGCTGCTGAGAACGCACTTTTGAAAACCCATATTCGTAACTTTGATGCGAGGGTAGCCGCTACGGTCGCTTCCCAAACCGAGGGGTTGAGCCTTACCTATGCTCGTTCTGCTGCAATAACTGTTAACGAGGCTTTTGCCGAAGCCGAATGCCATTTCCCTGGTATCACTTTCCTTAGGATGGATGTCCCTTAGTAGTCATTTCTTATGGAAGAAATTATTCGGAATTCCCTGCTTCCACCTGTATTTTGACATGTTGGGTGAATTCCTGGCCATTTATTGCCTTGTGAACATGTTTTCTTTTTATTTTTTTGCTGTAACTTTTGTAACCGGATATATCCGAATGGTAATATTGTTGATCATGAGATCTTCTCCTTAGTGTCTACTATTTCAGGCATTTCAACCTTCTTGGGTTAAGCATTATCTTTCAACCATCCTTGGCCAGGGGATGATTTAGGACATTAACCTGGGAAAACATTTTCCCGCTAGAAGCGACATTTGAGTATCTCTATCATCAGGATTCTTACGTTTCGCCTCATACATATTAATGAGGATCCTAGAGATGACCTGTGATCAGCAGGTATGCTCCTGTCATGGTAATTGTTCTGTTGCGCTTGGGCTGCTGGCAATTGTTCTGTTGCGCTTATATCGTTGTTGCTTTGATATTTGTCACTTTCCAAGAAAAACAATTTATTAATACGCTATACCGCGCCGTCCTTCGTGAAATAGTAACATAAGATAGAAAATTAACTGCGAAATAGTAAATCTTACTCCTTCCGTCCCCTAGGGGTAGTACTTTTTAATGTACCTTGCATTCCATGGATGTTGAAACGTGTCTCTTTGCATGTTTCTGAGATAGTACGAACCCTTCCCTGCAACATCTTCGATGACATACGTTCCTTCCCATATGGGGGCTAGTTTGCCCCATTCCGTCTTCTTATGGTATGGTGGTATCTGTCTCATTACGAATTCTCCCACCGTAAAGTTTCGAAGAACTACCTTTTTGTTGTATTCTTTGGCGATCCTTCGTTGATAGTTCTCCATTCGTTGGAGTACGGTCTCCCTTCTTCCTTCTAAATCGTCTAATTTTTCGTAGATGAGATCCGTGGTTAGATTTTTCTCCTAGGCCTCCATTTTCGTAGTTGGGATGATAACTTCGGTAGGTATTACAACTTCGGTTCCGTATGTTAGCATAAAAGGTGTTTCTCCCATAGCTTCTTTTCGAGTTGTTCGGTACGCCCATAACACATTGTGTAACTGCTCACACCATTTCCTTTTGCAATTGTCGAGTTTCTTATTTAGGATCAGAGCTATGGTTTTGTTTGTGGATTCCGCCTGTCCGTTGCTTTGTGGGTACGTAGGTGTTGATTTGATCTTCTGGATCTTGTAGGCGTCGAACAACATGTCGATGTTCTTTCCGCTAAGTTGAGCTCCATTGTCTGATACAATGGACGCCGGGATCCCGAACCTACAAATGATATGTTCGAACAAAAACTTGAATACGTCACGATCTCTGATGTGAGCGAGGGGTGCGGCCTCCACCCACTTGGTGAAGTAGTCAGTGGCGACTATTAGAAACCTTCGGTTGCCGGACCCTGCTACCAGTGGACCCACTATGTCGACTCCCCACTTCGCGAATGGCCAGGGGCTTAATACCGCGTTTAATTCCATCGCTGGTGCTTTAAATTTTCTTGCAAACTGTTGGCAGGCCATACATCGTCTCCCCATCTCTAATGCATCTATGTTCATGCTCGACCAGTAGTATCCTTGTAATCGAGCTTTCTGCGCTAGGAACCTCATACCGTTGTGGTTGCCCGCGTTTCCGTAGTGTATGTCTTTCAAGATATGCAATCCTTCTTCTTTTGTGATGCATCTTAGCAATGGTCCCAAGAACGTAGATTTGTAGAGGATACCTTCCCGGAGATGATATCGTGCCTCCCTCGAGATGGTCTTCTTGGCGTACTTGGGATCTTCAGGCAGTATTTCGTCACTTAAGTATCGGTAGGATGTGATTCCATTGGAGTTTACATTTGCTAAAGGTATCCATGCAGCTCTGACAAAGTCACAGTGCAAAAGGATATGCTCTTCAAACTCTTCCTGTGTGCAACCCATAGGACAGAGTTTATTAATGCTCTTCATAGCAATTGATAATCTCCGTCTTGTAGACAAAGAGTTATTCAGGCTCTTCCAAATGAAGTGTTTCACCCTTGGAATGGTAGATAACTTCCAGATCTTAGGCCATATATTGGTAGCATTCGTACTTTGTGATTGTGGGGAGTTCTGTTCCTCATACATCTTCCGATATGCTGATTTAACTGAAAAGAGTCCATTCTTTTCAAGTTTCCAGACTAACCTGTCAGTACTTCTGGAATGGATGGGAATTTTAAGTATAAGTCCAACTTCTTGAGATCTGAATAGGAAATTTAGCAGGTTGATGTTCCATCGTTGTCCTTCTGAGTTAAACAGGGAGTTCACTGTACGATATTGGCACGCAGTTTCCATACAGACTCTGGGTGTTGGTGGCTCATCCAGATCTGGTATCCATTTGTCATACCACGTCTTAATTATGTGACCATTTCCTACCTGCCAACAGCTATTAGCTTGTATAAATGGAATTTCCGAACTGATGCTCTTCCAACTCCAGGATGAGTCAGACTTCTCCTCTGCTGAGCTTACACTTCCTGCATAAAAATACTTAGCTGATAGAGCTCTAACCCATAGATCATCCGGTCTCGTACATAACCTCCAAGCCGATTTTGCAAGTAATGCTCTGTTAAAGAGACCCAAATCCCTTAAACCAAGACCTCCATCATTCTTGTGAAGACAAGCCTTCTTGTAAGAAAGTAAGTGTGCACCTTTGTTGTTCTTTTTGTTCTTCAGAAAACTCGATTGTGCTGAGTTCATTCCCACTATGGTTTCCGCTGGCAATTTGAATGATGTCATATGATGAACAGGAATGGCATTCGTCACATGCTTGACTAATACTGTTCTTCCCGACTCTGTCAGATTTTTCCCCCTCCACATATCCATATTTTTGTTCATTTTCTCGATGAGATTGGAGAAGGGAATCTTTTTGTTCTTACCTATGAATAATGGAAGGCCTAGGTATTTCTCATTTAAGGTCATCTGAGTTACACCTAGGATGTTGGAGAGGTTATCACGCACTTGGAGAGGAACTTTCTTACTGAAGTAAATTGAAGATTTGTTGAAGTTTATAACCTGCCCACTTGCAGCACTGAATTCCGAAATAATCTTCAGAAGAGTACGTGTTTGTGTTTCATTTGATTTGCAGAAGAGCAGACAGTCGTCTGCAAATAGTAAGTGACTGATGCATGGAGCTTTCCTTGCGATTTGAGCACCAGTTATCATTCATAAATCCTCATAATGAGCTAGCTTCCTTGAGAACGCCTCCATTGCAATAATAAATAGATAAGGTGACAATGGGTCACCTTGTCTAATGCCCCTGCTAGGAATAAATGTCTTGCATGGACAACCATTGAGCATCAGCTCTATTTGTGTAGTACTTATACATTGTTGAACCAGCCTGCACCATTTCTCTCCAAAACCAAACTTCTTCATAACAGCAAGAATGAATCCCCACTCTAGCCTATCGAAGGCCTTGGACATGTCCATTTTTAAGGCCAGTATGCCTTGTTTTGCTTCACTTCTTTTCATTGTGTGCACGATTTCTTGGACCATGGTGATGTTTTCTCTTATGAGCCTTCCCGATACATATGCTGCTTACATTGGAGAGATTATTTTCTCAATGATAACCTTCATTCTGGTCTACAAAATCTTAGATATTAGTTTATACGATGTATTACACAAAGCAATTGGCCTGAAGTATTCAGGCCTATGAGGTGTTGCAGATTTAGGAATCAGTGAAATCCTAGTGCGATTCAACTGTTTTAACATATAGCCAGAGTGAAAGAAGCTTTGTACCATCTTTACCACATCATTCTTAATTGTCTGCCATTGTGTTTGATAGAAACCTGGTGGGAATCCGTCCGGACCAGGAGAAGTCCATGCCTCCATTGATTTTATAGTCTCAAAGATTTCTTGTTTATCTGGAACTCTAACGAGCCTTTCATTTTCTTCTTCAGAAATTAAGGAAGGGATGGCACTGAGAAATTCCTCACTAGACGTTGGATTTGAAGTAGTGCTGATGTTGGAGAAGTGATTGTTGAGTAATACCTCCATACTAGCTCTGTCTGTACACCATGTTCCATCTGTGGACTGAAGGGAATCAATTATATTCCTTGATTTTCTTCTATTCACCTTGATGTGGAAATATTTTGAGTTCTTGTCAACATCTTTGAAGTAGTGTTCTCCTGCCTTCTGTTTCATGAGTCTGGTTTCTAATTCATTCCATCTGTCAAGATCGGCTTCCACTTCCTTGATTTTATGGTTGTTACTGCCATCTGCATCTTGTACTTGTAGAGTGTGCAATTCCTTTTGTAGAGTTGAAATAGTATTCTGTATATGACCAAAAACAGTTCTATTCCATATGCCTAGATGCACTCTTGTGTTAGACAGTTTATCATTAAAAATGAATGCGACAGAACCCCTAGCATTAGAATGCCATGCACTTTTAATTTCTTCACTACATGATGAGTTGCTCAACCAGAATTCAAAAAACTTCCAGTTTCGTCCCTAGGAGTCTGACTACTATACAATGTGAGCATAATTGGAGTATGATCAGATCCATTCTGATGCAAGTGGTGTAAAGTAGAATCTGGAAAGATTAAGGTCCAAAGGCTATTTACTAATTCCCTGTCTAGTCTAGATTTAATTCTACCCGTCCCATGACTGTTACTAGACCAAGTATATGGGTTACCATTAAATCCTAGATCGGAAAGATCAGACTCAGAAATTAATTGAGTAATGTTTAATGGAGTAGTTGATTGTGATGACTGATTGACTCTTTTACTGGGATTTAGAGTGATGTTTAGGTCTCCTATGACTACCCAGGGGACGTTAACACAAGCACTGAGTTCTTTAATATACTCCCACTGAGCTCTTTGCTCATTTCTGTAGGAAGTGCCATAGATGCAAGAGAGGAACCATTCCCCTCTTGCTGGGTCATTCTTAACTAGTGCATGAATCATATTAGAACATGTATGTACTATCTCAATGTCAAAGCCATCTTTCCAGAGGAAAACTAGGCCTCCATGAGCCATTAGATGGCACACAAATTCTATTTGGCATCTGCAAAAAATTTGTTAACTTCTCAATTCTGTCATCATTAACTATGGTTTCTGATACAAAGATAATATCTGGAGCATGAAGATTATTTAGGTACTTCAGGTGATCTCTTGTGTCTTTGCCTCCAAACCCCTGACAGTTCCAACACAAGATTTTCATGTTCCACACTAGCTTAGAAGAGGTTTTCCTTAATGGTTGTGTTGGCCAAGGATGGATGCTGGGCCTAACAATAGTCACAGTATGCAGTTGAAAAGTGAATGCAATTAAAGCTGGAGATAAGCTTGGCTGAAGGTTCAATGTAATGATTGGCCTTAACTCTGACTTCTTAAATTGCGTACTCCTAAATGCACCTAATAAATGGTCTATGAGACACACAGGTATAGTAAAAACATTCAATCCTAACCTATGTTGATAAATGCATAATTTATGGAACCCAAAACCTGAAGCTGAAAATGATGCTTTGTAATAATTTTTAAACGACGAGAGAAAATAACAGTTTAGAGACAAATAATTTGATACCTGGTCTCCCCTTGCGAGGCTTGTTGTTCCCCCCTTTCCATAAGTTACATTCACATCCTTGGCTGGGACCATTGTGGTGGATACTGATGCTCTCTCAGAGTTGTGCATTTGATTGTTACTTCCAGGGTTTGAGCTAGTGGTTGTCCTGGATCTCTTGCCAAGTCTTGCAGCTTCTACATCTTCCTCCATACTAGTAACTTCTTCTTCTCCAGAGGTTTCCTCAATAATCCTAATACCATCTTTTGGGGGAATGAATGGTGTATACTTAGCAGATGATTTCTTTGGCTTTATGATTGGGATCATGGCTACGTTAGGCCTTATCTTTGGCATCATCATGTCACCAAATCTTCTAGGTTTATCTTGGAGAGTCTTCAGTAGCTCCGCATTCTTCTTACACTGAGCTTTGCTGTGTGGGATGATGACATATCATTCTCTACATATCTTAGTTGGTTGCCTCTCATAGAAGAATATTCACACACACCCTAAAGCAATCTCCTATTTCAGGTAACCCCTCTGGTGGGTCAACAACTATTACTTCACCCATGACTTCTCCCATTTTCTTCACAGCCTTTTGATTGAAATGCTCTGGGAGTAGCATCTTGAGCCATATCCAGAATGGATGGACATCCCAGTTCAATTCATTATAGGGAACTGTGGGATCATACATTTGGACGGTTAATAGATTCCCATCTATTGACCATGGTCTTTCTTCAAAGATTGAATTTACAGCACTTAGCTTCTTCAGAGTAAAGACCAAGATATTACGATCTACTTCCAGCACTGATACCTCGTCTTCAGGAATGAATGGCCATGTTATTTTTAGATGTCTTTTTACATACCTTTCATTTAATCTTACTGGAGACATGTCTTTTTAGATGTCTTTTTATTTTTAGATTCCTCTTATTCTTTTTCATAGGATACCAAACCATCTTCTTTCTGCTCTACCTCCAATGATGTATCTTGTAGTTTCTCGGTTATCTGAGTTACACCTTTAGGGTTAACAGTTGAAGAAGTTCCGGACACCTATTGATAGTAGGGTTTATGAGCGGCGGTTGAAGTTTTATGAAGAAACTTTGAGATGATATATAGTTATGTGGAACATAGGGTTTAGGGTTACAAAGATCTTTTGATTTCCCTGGATTTTATGTGGGGAAGATATTATACGGAATAATGAGGTAACAGAAAAAGAATCCTATAAACCAAGAAACTTTATGACGTTTCCTAATTTTGAAATAAATTTTTGAATTTTGAAAAGTGCGACAATGAGGGGAGATTGATTGACTGAATCGGATCCACAACTCGGTGAGTGATGGAAGAATAACAATCATCCTCTGCACAACTCCGGAAACCCGATTGAGAAAACATCCTAGCATCATAACAAATACCAGTTGAACAATGGTAGCAAACGCATAAGCCAATAGTGGATGTGTGGAAAACGCCATTAGTAGATGTAAGGAAAACGCCATTAGGAAAGGTTACGAACAACCTGCAAACGCAAAGGAAGTAATAAGGTTTTAGTTAGACATAAATGATGAATAAACTCCAAGTAACTAGTTTTACAAAACAGACTAAGAGATTGTAGATTTAGAGATGTTTGTTTAAAAGAACACTGATGAGATTATTGATAAACTATGCATTATTATTTGCTAAAAATGGCATGAAACTATTCAATATGAATCAGGTTCTCTTAATGATGGATACTCTAAGAATATAAATCTATCATGACCTGCAATGAAAGAAATGCAAGAGTTAATGATTAATGGAATAGAAGGATGATTTAATGATTCTGAGATCTATACTAGCATGTTTTTAGTGAAGGAGAGATGATCAAAATCAGATTGGATTTGAGAAATTTTGGTTACTGAGTTAACTCTAAAAGAGGAAGCTCCATTGACTATTATGTTAGTTAAGGAAAAACAAAAAGGCATTCATGTTCTTCCCACCTTTATGGTTGTTTGAGCTGGATATGTTGTGACTGCTGACTACGGATTCATCAACAAGAGTTTAATGAACACATCAAGACTCAAAGGAGAAGTTGAAGAATTCAAGAAATCAAGAGCTACATTTGGTTAGTACTTCATTGTATATTATTTGAATCCATATGTAAATTGGTTTTGTCACTAAAATTGACAAAGGGGGAGATTGTTAGGACATCGTCCGGTCAAACCCACTAGCGTTGGTATGTCAAGCTAGTTGTCAGTTTTAGGTGTCAAAACTCAATTCTTGATTTAGCCTACTAGAGTTTAGATTTATGAATTGGGATATAGACAAAGTAGTAGAGACCTTGAAGACGAAGACTGTGAAGACAAAGAAGACATCAATTATTCTTCATCGACAAAAGGTTAGTAGGAGTTATGACTTTATGGAAATTCTTCTATTCTACTTTCTCTATTCTTTCGAAATATAGTCGACTACTTTAGTAGTGATAATAGCGATTGAGATCGTATTCTTGTGTAACGTGACCTTGTGTCATGACCAGTGTTTGCTCCCACAAATACTATGAGTACAAGAATGAATGAGACAGATTCGGTGCCATGTGTCCATTACAATGGTTTGCTTGCAAACTGTTAGGTGGATATGGATGAATCTAAAGGAGTACTCTTGAGCAAAGAGTCCATGGATTACATCTGAGGACGTACACACGTCTATGTTCTGGCTAAGCCCAGTACTTCCAGCGGAATCCAGATTTGACGAAATCTGACAGGCGGACGGTTCACGAACCGGTTCGCAAACCAGAAACTCGGAAATCTTCTGAGTTCCAAAGTGACTGAACATTTCGCGAACCTTTACGCGAATCCAATGTTGGTTACTTTGCTGGTGTCGGATTTAGTGGATATTCTTTCATAATTTCACTTGAGTCAAACTCTAAACTCCTTTATCTCTTAGATGGACTTGTATATCACAGAATATCTTTTGTGTTCCATCTAACGATCCTCAATGAGTCAATAAGATAAGATTATCTCAGGTCTGTTGGATTTCTATCTTGAAGTGTTTTTGAGCTAACAAAACACTTGGCAGATAATGATAAAAAGAATTCCAATTGAGATTCTCTATTACTTGGTTGGCAAGTTTAGGGTTTCCTTAACTTGTGGGACAAGTAATTGATTGCTTTATTCCAAAGCAACCTATCTTATTGAGTGCTATAAATAGAGGTGTCTACGGACAAATACCGCAAGCATCAAGCATACGTGAAGGTCCTTAGGGAAGGTAGCGTAAACTCTTTTCACTTCGGTGGACGCTTGTTGTGGTATAGTCATCCTCTATAGGTTGCAGCTCCTCTGGGAACTCCCTACGACTATAAAAGACTTCTCTTGAGAGTTGGGAAGCACAGTTAGGAGATTGAGACCATCTTTGGTTGAAATCGGATTAACCTATAACCTTGGTAACCTGATCACGTTCTTGTCTATTCCATAGTCCGTCTCTTCTGCTATACGGCTATTCAAGAACTGATACGTTACTCAACAAGGTTAAAAGGTAGCAACGCACGGCTGCAATCGGTGTTGTAAGACCTAGTTAACTGAGGTAGAGATAAGTTGGGCATAACTTACTCGGTTTGCTTGTCAGCCCCGATTTGTGAAGTAGATTTCCGTATGACCTGGATTTAACAATCTGAAGGAAGTCAACTTGTGTGTGGTAAACTGATAGAGGACAGTTAGACCATACGTCAACAATTAGGTTGCAAAGCCAGTATTGCTGACACAAGCCTTTGACAGCGGTCAAAGCAACTCCTAGGCCTGTAAAGGACGTCAGCTGGGGGAATCAAGTGCGTGACGATCTGTGGGGGATCTAGAGACGTAAGGAGTGCGACAGTAGCCAATTCGCTTGGAGGGCTTGAGTTGGTCTCTGCTACATCCCAGACCGAAGTCTTATAGTAGGCTAGTGTTTGTAGTCTGTTTGTACTGGGCGGTGTTCAATCTGGACGAGGTCCCGAGGTTTTTCTGCAAGGCAGTTGTGAGTGTAGAAAGTGCCTTCTACAAATAAAAGCATCCTAAAGGTG
>JAJJMA010058029.1:39254-55712 GCA_023529015.1 Papaver nudicaule
AAGTAGATCAATGGGTGTAATTGCATGATGTATTTTATGCAATTACAGCAGTTTCCTCGTTAAAAAAATCTCTGGTGTCTTGTGTGCTTTTACTTTCCGCATTATATCTCTGATAGTATAATTAAAGCACCAAGTAGTACGTTATCCAATAACTGTAGAGTTTAACTCCAAAGTCCCAACTTTGTAGAGTTGATCCCCAAGATCACAACTCCAGTTATTAGAGTTTGGATATTAATTTTTGAGATCGTCCAAACTTAAACCATAAGACTCACGAGCCAAAACGAAAAGTTGGTAGTATTTCGGTACCCCTCCTTTTTCAAACCCATGTAAGCTTGACCGTACCTTTGTGGTTGTTTGAGCTGGATATTTTGAAGGTGCTGTCTACGAGTTTTTAAACAAGAGTTAAAAAGAACACATCAAGACTCAAGAAAGAAGTTGAAGAATTCAAGAAATCAAGATACATCTGGTTAGTACTTAATTGTATATCTTTTGAATCCATATGTAAATTGGTTTTGTCACTAAAATTGACAAAGGGGGAGATTGTTAGGGCATTGTCCGGTCAAACCCACTAGCGTTGGTATGTCAAGCTGGTTGTCAGTTTTAGGTGTCAAAACTCAATCTTGATTTAGCCTACTAGAGTTTAGATTTCGGAATTGGGATATAGACAAAGTAGTAGAGACCTTGAAGACGAATACTGTGAAGACAAAGAAGACATCAATTATTCTTCATCGACAAAAGGTTAGTAGGAGTTATGACTATTATGGAAAATCTTCTATTCTACTTATTCTATCTTTCGAAATAGTCGGTTACTTTAGTAGAGATACTAATAGCGATTGAGATCGTATTCTTGTCTACATCACCATGTGTTATGTTGGTATTTGTTCTCACGAATACTAAGTTTACAAGAATGCATGATATACATTCGATACCATTTGTCCATTGCAATGGTTTGCTTGCAAATCACTTGTTGGATATGGATGAATTTAAAGGAGTACTCTTGAGCAAGAGTTCAGTGGATTATAGCTGTGGGCGTCTAACACGTCTAAGTACTGGCCTAGCCCAGAACTTCCAGCGGATCCAAGTTAAACCCTAATCTGAATAACGACGGTTCCCGAACCGGTTCGTGAACAGTGACTTGGGATTTTCTCCTGAGTTCCAAAACATCAATTTGTACACGTACATGTACGTGAACCTCAGATTCGATGTATTTGGTCGTAATTCAGAAGGACGGTCTGCGAACCGGCCAAGGTGAATATTCTTTGGATTTTCCACACGGTTTAAACTTTGACTACTTTATCTCCTAGTTGGACTTGAATATCACGAAATATCTTTTGTGGTCCATCTAACGAATCTCAATGAGTCAATAAGATAAAGATTATCTCTGGTCTGTTGGATTTCTATCTTGAAGTGTTTGTGAGCTAACAAAACACTTGGCAGATAAATGTTAAAAGAATTCCAATTGAGATAAATCTCTGTTTACTTGGTTTACAAGTTAGGTTTTCCAAAACTTGTGGGACAAGTAACTAGTTGTTTAATTCCAAAGCAACCTATCTTATTGAGAGATATAAATAGAGGATTATGGGACGAAAAACCGCAAGCATCAAGCATACGTGAGATTTCTCCGTGGAATTGACCGTAAACTCTTTTCACTTCGGTGAATGCTTATTGTGGTATAGTCATCCTCTGTTAGGTAGCAGTTCCTCTGTAGGAATTACCTAACGACTATAAAGACTTCTCTTGAGAGTTGGGAAGCACAGGTAGGAGATTGAGACCTTAGTGGTTGAAATCGGAGTAACCTGTAACCATGGTAACCTGATCACGTTCTTGTCTATTCTACGATCCTTCTCTTCTGATATAAGGCCATTCAAGAACTGATACATTACACAGGGTTGAAAGGAAGCAACACACGGCTGCACTCGGTGTTGTAAAACCTAGTTAGATCCAGTTGTATAAGTTTCTTAAGTGATTCTTCGTTTACAACTGAGGTAGAGACAAGTTGGGCATAGTTTACTCAGTTTACTTGTCTGTCCCCGCTTGTAAGTAGATTTCCGTATGACCTGGAGAAATCCGAAGGAAGTCACGTTGTGTATGTCAAACTGATAGAGGACAGTTCAAACATACAGTTGATAATTGATGTTGCAAAGCCAGAATTATTGACACAAGCCTTTAACAGCGGTTAAAGCAACTCCTAGGCCTGTAAAGGACGTCAGCTAGGGGAATCAAGTGTGTGAAGATCCGTAGGGGATCTAGAGACGTTAGGAGTGCGACAGTAGCCAGTTCACTTGGAGGGTTGGAATTGGTCTCTGCTACATCCCAGACCGAAGTCTTATAGTAGGCTAGTGTTTGTAGGCAGTTTGTACTGTGCGGTGTTCTATCTGGACGAGGTCCCGAGGTTTTTCTACAGTTGTAGTTTCCTCGTTAAAAAAATCTCTGGTGTCTTATGTGCTTTACTTTCCGCATTATATTCTCTGATTATATAATTAAAGCAAACACAAGAAGTACGTTATTAATAAACCTGATCGCTGCCCCAATCCATCCATTGGATTTACCAAGACCCTGTCTTGTGTCCGATTGATCCTTGAGATCCAAACTCAGGTTAACAAGTCTGGAAATTGATTTTTGAGATCGTCCAGATCTGACCATAAGTCTCACGAGCCCAAACGAAAAGTTGGTAATATTTCGGTACCCCTGCTTTTTCACTGTCAAAGAAGCTTGGACCGCCAATCCTTCCAACTATGTGGAGCAAAATTTTGAATTGGGCCTTCCTTCCTCTGTCGAGGAGATACTTAAGTATGTTGATGGCGAGGCATACGGATTGCCCCAGAATAATTTTCTTTTGGTGAGCTTCTTTTTTGTCTGACTCTATGTGATAAACCTAAACATTACATTCTGATCTTTACATATTATTTTGTAGATGGCTAAGCTTCATCAATCCAACTTTCTTCTTCGACAATTATTTCAATGTAAGTCATTGATGCTTGAGGCCTGTAACCAGTAGTGTGAAAAAGAGCTAGTTGTTGAAAAGGAGCGAGTCGCTGAGTTGCAGAAATCCTTGAAGGGTGAAGAAGGTTTAAGTACTGAAGAATTGGAGCATGAGGCTGAAACACTGCGTAGTGAAGTTGAGAAAGCACGCAAAGAAAAAGCTGCTGCTCAATCTCAAATTTCTGGTGAGTGCCAATTTTTTATGGCCCCCTTGTTATACGTATATTAATTTTTTTTTATTTGGGTACCTTCTGAATTGACCCTTATCTGGTCAGTGGCGATCCCTTCGGATCCTACGGAATTGTATCTTGACAACCTTCGTCTTCGTGCACGTGAATCTTCCTTAGAACTTAAGATAATTGAAATGATGATTAAGTGGAACCGTAAGGTGGAAGCCTCAAACAAGCTGAATGTCGTATGCTGTGAGTTAAAAGATAAATTAGTGTCTCTGAGAAATGAGTATGATGCCTCTAAGATAAATGCAGCTAGTGAGATTAGTTGGTGGAAAAATTCATCGAGTGAGTCAGCCGAGAAAATCCTTTCTTTAGAAAATTCTTTGCGGTCCATGGCGTTTGAGCGAGATAGTCTTGAATCTAGCCTTACTGCTCAATCAGCTGCTTTGAGGGATGCCCGTGCGGAAATATTGCTCCTTAGGAAGATAGAGGATGAATCAAAAATCCATCTAAATAGGTTGAAACAATCTGCCTGGAGCTTTGAGAACAAGATGACTCGTTTACAATATGAAGAATCATTGAAGAAGGTAGATTTAGATTAGTGTTATTACAAGTATCATGGATATTCCTATCTCATACCAAATTAGTGCCTTACATTTTTGTTTTGTTACTTTTCTTATTCTTAAATTTGATTATACTCAATCTTTTGTCTTATATCAGAGCTCCAGAGAAAACTTGATGAAGCAGGTGCAAAAGCTGATCAAAAGCAGAAAGACTTAGTTAAGCAGGAGGGTAAGACTTCCTTCTGGCAATCTTCCTCTCATACTGAGAGTGCTCGTGCTAGTGCTGTCATGCGTGAAGTAGAAAAGTTGAAGAGTGAACTGTCTGAGCTTCGTACTAGCATAGATGTTCGTATTACTGAAGTTAAGTATGCTTGTTGATACTAATTTTCCTATATCATACTACAAGTAAAGGTTATTAATGGATCGATTATTCAAGTCGTTGGTGGCCTTTGTTTGTTAATAACCAGGGATCTGTTCATGGGTTTGAACGTGTTATCGTTAGTTATTATGAACCAAGTTGGATACCAACCATAATCGTGGGATCACCCTGGAGATGATCGCCAAACAAGATTAACTGCAATAGGCTTTGGTGGACGGGCCAGAACGATCCTAGGTGGAAGTGTGATTTGGTCCTACATGGTTCAACGTTCCGCATAAACGTATCCTTAGAGACGTGGACAAGCCTTGTGTGTTAAGTTTAAGTGAACACGTAGGTTCAAGAGACATTTTGAATCACGCATAAAGATATACCATGGATTTACAGTGCATGATTCAAACGAGCAATAGCAAAATGTTGAATCTCCTGAATTCTTGATTCCAATGTAGATGATCACGTTAATGATACCCAAGAATTCAAATCAAAACATCAAATGAATAAACCAATGAATATTTGATCGAGTAGTAAAATCATACAAAGATCTAATCACGTACAATATTGATCAAAAATCATGTGTCTACTAACTAGAGAGACTAACCATATTTCTGATGATGACTCAAACAACTTAGTTGTACATTGAAGATGAATTAATTCAAACTTCAAACCGAGAATATCAAACTCATTAATTCGTTGAAGCACAAATCAAAATGATAGAGTTTGAACTTCGAAAATACGCATTCTGAGATAACCATTTTAAGGTTTCGAAACCTACATACTGTTTGGCAGAAACTAGATTAAGGTTTCGAAATCTAAAGTTCATTATATGACCAAAACCAAATTAAGGTTCCCAAATCAAGTTTTCATATAGCGAAACCAGAGTGAGGTTTCGAAATCTAGATTCTGTTTAACAAAACCTTGATTAAGGTTTCGAAAAAAGAAACACATATTGGAGTTTTATTACATATGTATGGTGTCGAACTTGAGAGTCCATGTGGTCAAGCACCATTTCAGCATCACACATTTTTAGCCTTGACGCACAGGTTATATTTCCCGGTTCAACATAAACCTTTTGGAAACCCCAGGGTCTTTTCGACCATTTAGAACTCACATGGTCAAGATTCATTGATCTTGATTCTCAAGTCACTGTTAGCCAGCAAACATAGTTTCAAACTCATGTTGTCTTATTGGTCACAATATTTAAGTTTCGTACCAATAGCTCACGGATACGAAAACCAGATTATGGTTTCGAAATCAACGTTTAGTTTTACCAAAACCTACATTGAGGTTTCGAACATTGAAAATCCATAAGATGAGATAACAAGAATATGGTTTCGGAATCCAGAAGTTTAATATGGCATACGAGATGTTCATATACAGAATCAAGTAAATGATTCAGAACTTCAGTATTCAGAGCCAAACCAAGACGTGGCATTCGATGCTCAGAACAACAGTATATCGAGTCTACAGAACATAAGTGTGAGTCACGATCTCACTTACATTTAGCTCATACAAGTATTTGATAATCAATCCGACAAAGTCAGACTAGGTAAGTAGAGACACAATACTGTGATGGATTAAATCTCGTAGTACTACCGAGAAAACATCACACTGCTATCCAGCTCGAAGATTTTATGAAAAACCTTATATTACTTAGAGACAGAGAAGAAAAGTAATCTCTAAGCAATATTGGAACGTCATAACTTCAACACAACTATCGCAAGCGATAAAGTGGAGTTATCTTAAGACACACTGATCACAAGTGATCAAGTCATAACGTAAAGCTCAAGTAGAGAGTTATGTTTTTGTCTTTTGTAGCACAAGTGTAAAAGATAATTGAATCGCGTTATTTAGATTCACTAACCTCTTGAAGCCGGATATCTTCGTTTGATCTTCATTCTTTCTTCAACTCTTCAAGTACTGATTCCAGGGTTAACCTTGAGACCTTATGCATGGTTGCCCAGATGGATATAATCCGGTAGTCGAGCGCTTCTGAATCCGGTGATAAAAGGGATTTAGGGGATAGCAGAGCTTGTTGTTATTCTACGGTTTGTGATAAATTGATTCTAACAAGAGGTGAATGGGTATACTGATGAAGTCAGCGTTTGGTACGGAGAAGGATTTCTTTGTCAATCTTCTTCTTCTATTTTTTTTTTCTAACACGAATAACATACTGATTACACAACTCCCTGTGTAACGATCCTACCACCACTATATTAATTTTATCTTTTTGATAGGTTTGACACCCCATCAGTACATTTAGGGAGAGTAAGTGTATTGGTTATCACATGATTTTTCAATTGTACATATCTTGTTTGCAGACTGACATATTTTGCAGGTACTATTGGTGTGTTGTCAAGCTAAGTAGAAGAACTCGAAGCGTAGAACTTAGGTTTTTATTTTCTCGTTAATTTATGCAAAGAGTTTTTGTCACTAAAATTGACAAAGGGGGAGATTGTTAGAGCATGGCTCGGTCAACCTCACTAAGTGTTGGTATGTCAAGCTTAGTTGTCAAATTTAGTGATCAAAACTCGACCAATTGAAACACACATTAGGTAAAGACTTCATTAAATTAGCTTTAGGTTGTGGAAGATTTTGGTAGGATTTAGAATCACAACATGAAGAGTCGAAGAAGATTGAGGAGCAAACGAAGACATCCAACTTCTCATTCAAGAGGTTAGTGAATCTAAATAACGCGATTCCATTATCTTTTACACTTGTGCTACAAAAGACAAAAACATAACTTAATGCTTGAGCTTTACGTTATGAATTGATCACTTGTGATCAGTGTGTCTTAATATATATCCACTTTATCGCTTGCGGTATATCTGTTGTAGTTATGACATTTTATATTGCTTATAGCTTTATTTTCTTCTCCGTCTCTAAGTGATATAAGTTTTTTCCTAAAACCTGCGAGTTGGATAATAGCAGTTGTGATGTTGTCTATGTAGTATTACTAGATTTAATCTATCACAGTATTGTGTATCGACTTACCTTGTTTGACTCTGTCGGATTGATTAGTACGTATTTGTATATGCTAAATTTAATCGAGATCGTGACTCACACTTATGTTGGGTATACTCGATATACTGCTTTTCTGAGTTCGAATATTATATCATGGTTGGCTTTGATTACTGAAGTTCTGAATTATTTATTTGATTCTCTACATATGAACATCCTGTTGGGGTTGTTATTACGATTCCTATCCCTGCCCTTTCTTTGTTGGAAGATCCATCCACGAACATTTCCCACCTACGAGAGTTGACTGGCTCCAGTAGATCATCTGGATCTTCTTTGTCTTCCTCAGCTCCTGGTATGTCATCTATCTCTTCTTCGTCCTTGAGGGGTAGATCTGCCAAGAAATCTGCTAGCACTTGTGACTTCTCCGCCGTTCGAGGTTCGAATATGATCTTGAATTGCGTCACCTTTGCATTCCATTTGGCTACGCGCCCCACTCTGTCTGAGTTTTGGAGGACTTGACCAATGGGTGCCTTTCTTAACACTCTCACCGTGTGCGCGTTGAAGTAGGTGCGTAGCTTCTGCGTTGTGAATACTAGTGCTAGGATGATCTGCTCTATCTTCATGTAGTTCTTTTCAGCTAGGTACATAGTTTTCTTGATGTATTAAATGGGTATTTCTTCCTTCTTGTTCGTTCGAACTAGAACTGCGCTGATTCCGCAGCTGGTAGCCGCCAAGTATAGAGTTAATACCTCGTCTTTTTCTGGTCTCTGTAACGTTGGTAGGGTTGCCAAGTGTTCTCTAATCATCTCAAAAGCCTGCTGGCAGTCTTCTGTCCATGCGAACCTACAATCTTTCCTTAATGTTGAGAAAAAATCCTTGCATCTATCTGACGATCTGGATATGAATCTCCCCAGCGCCGCCAATCTTCCGCTTAGTCTTTGGACGTCCTTCAAGCTCTTTGGTGAGGGCATCTCCACTACGGCCCTAACTTTCTCTGGATCCACCTCGATCCCTTTTTTGGTGACCAAGTATCCCAAGAATTTTCCGGAGGTTACTCCGAAGGTACACTTCTCTGGGTTTACCTTCATTTTGCAGCTCCTCATGGCTTCGAATATTTCTCTGAGGTCCGCCAAGTGATCTTGCGATTTTGGGCTTTTGACGAGCATGTCATCAACGTAGACCTCCAAATTTTTTCCAATCCATTGTTTGAATATCTTGTCCAAACTGCCAACTCCTTCACCCATTCATTCTCCAGCTGAGCTCTAACTTCGTCATTCTTCTTCTCATTCAACTTCTTAAATCTTTCCTTGTAGTTCATTATCTTCTTCATCACCAATTCCTCCATCACTCTCCTATCACCATGGCATTCTCCCCCATAAGACAAGCAATGTTGCAACATAAGCTCTACCGCCTCTATTACTTTTTCCATACTTTCAGTGTGTGAGAGTTGTATATCCCCCAACTTCTTAACCACCTTATTCTCCAACTCCGATAACAAATTCATCTCCACCACCTCCTGATTATCTCCTACCCCCTCATCCCTACATCTTCCCCCATCTCCATTTGCATGTGATTTCCCCTTTCATTCTAATTTTGGGATGTAGCAGAATCCCTAATATCACTTACTCCTACTACTTTCGAATTTTGACCAAATACAACCATTTGACTAGATTTTGATTTTGGTTTAAACCCCTTTTTCGGAATATTGACCCACATACCCAAATCCGCATCCGCATCACCCTCAGCATCCACCTCCTTTGCCAGCTCCATTGCCACCTCATTATCCCCTCCTGACTTGGAACTACCAGATTCTTCCATAATTAGAGCCTGGTTTCACGCCAACAACTCATTACCAACTGCATTTTGAATTTTGAACTTCTTCAAAATGACAGCGTCAAATTCCTCAACCTTATTCCTATAATCACTCTCATTCAACTCAACCTCCTCCTTGTATTTCGGATCCCATTCCACCGTCATCACCACCTTCTTCTCCTCCACCTCCGATACTATCACCGCCGGCACCTGACCGATATTTTCGGTCACTGCAACTCTAAAGAAATAATAACCCTTGTGATTTAGAGTCTCCATTGATATTCTAGAGAATTCTCCAATTGAAATTTCATTCCCTATCTTTGATAACATCATAGATGACCAGTACCTCCCCTGCAATCCCCTTATTTTAAACCAATGTAATTTCTCAGTGGTTTTTGACAATGGGAATCCTTGACTCACCTGCACATTTTTCTTGTCAGCAATCTTCTCCCTTACTTTCTTCACTGTCTCCCTTTCTCTGCTTACTTCCTTCACCCTTCTGTAACTCCTCACACCATCACATAAAGCCAAAGAAAAATCTACCCCTTTCACCTGCCATTTCAAAGGTTTCCATATTGCTAACCCTTCTTGCTCTGAAAACTGTATTAAACCAGAAAATGCAGATTCTCCAGAAATCTCCTTATACCCATCTTCTTCTTAATTTCCACAGCCATATAATTCCAACTCATCCTTCTTGAAATCACAATTTTCCCTGTTCTTTGCATCCTTGATGAAACAGGAACTCTTCCCCCTGGAAATGCAACTCTACTTGGGATCTCTTGCATCTTCTTAGTTTTCATTCCAGCTCTTTCCAAGAATACATCAAGCACCTCCGCCAATATAGACCAACAAATCTTGTTATTCCCTACCGAAACATAGATACTCACCTCCTTCTCTTCTTCACCTTTTCTATATCTCCCAGCTCTTATATATTCTCCTCCATGATTAGCTTGGACTTTGAATACAAAAGAATTATCCCCATCAGATTCATAATATTCATTCTTATGATTCTTTCCTTTATAACACTGTTTAAACAAATCTACTACCCACTCTACCATATTTCCAGGTAATGCAATCCATGCTCTTACACCTCCCCATCCTCTTTCAAGTATCTTAACTAGTTGTTTGTTTCCAAAAGTTTCGGCTGAAATCTCAAAAGTTTTTCTATTCAGTTGAACAATCTTCTTATCACCATTTTTCTCAACTCCTCCACCACGATCTCCGCCGCTGCGATAACCCACCATTTTAGTATCTTTGATATAGTGTTGCTTGCATTAAAAAGGGAGGAGATAAAAAAGTTATTTGTGTAATCAAATCTGAATTCTATTAACTAATAATTAATTAATCTAATTAAATATTATTTTTATCTAATCAAAATTATAATCCGTTTTACTATTACCAACCTCAATAAATTACTAAGGGCTATCTAGTTTTGACCTAATCTTTCGAGTGTCGTATCTTCCTCATTCGACATCCGATTGACGCGTTCTATTAGTCGATTTCGCCTAATTTTTCGAGATCTATCTAGTGGTACTATTATTTGATCCAAATTATGTTTCCATTAATTACCTTATTTGATGTTTAAACCCAAATAATCAAGTCGATACGCGGCGTAATTGTTACTTGACTAGTCTATAGTCATTGACCTGCTTGCGGATCTCTACAATTTTCTCTGGTTTACACTATAAGCACTCCAATTTGTTATGGATAGAGGTCATATGAAATCTTGAGATTATCACTCAAAGATTCTCACTCCTAGCTATCCTTCCCAAACTATGTGACCCCCATTGTTGTTGTTGAGAGGGGGTATTTATAATACTTTTGTAGGCACCGCTCTTTGTTATCCTTGGTTGCTTCCTTATCTTGATGCTCCTTAGTTCGATCATCCCTCTTCGGTGACCGCCCTTATCATCCAATCCTAGCCCGTCGTACTGCTACATGGAGGATCCTTGCTGTATTCTTGCGCTGCCGACTCCTTATTGGTCTAGGTTTCTGCCCTCCATCGTTAGTTGGGCCAATCCCCCATCGACAGAAGATTTCTTGTCATGTTGTCTACATCATTTAATGCGGTGTGACTGCTCCTTGGCGTGCCTGCTTTTCCCTAGTATCATAAGTCGACAACCTTTTAATCTCCTCCCTTGGATTTCATTATCTCGTGATGAACTATTCCTTCACCTGGATACACTCCTGTCCTTCGCGGCTCATGCTGCTTCAATGTACGTTCGTTGGTGATGGCGCCACGTGTCCATCCGAAATTATGTATTAACAATGCTGCTCATGTGGAGATGGTTAAGAGTATTAATGAGGTGATTGATTATGCTGAATCAAAAACCAAAGAAAAAATCCCCTCGTCCTCCAGCTGCTGTGCTACCTCCCGTGCTTGCTGCACGCATGAAAGATCTTCCTCAATGATGTGTGACTACTTCTGCGTATGCATGATGGGACTGATTGCCTTTGATTATATGTATTTTATTTTAGTTTAAACTTTGCTATCATGGAAATGTAATCATTGTTTTTTTTTTTTTTTTTTTGCTTTTGACAATCAGTTCTCTTTTTGTAATAGTTAAATTTTCTCTAGACACTGTTTTGGAGAAGTTTGTTTATTCCTATTTTGCCATGAATTTTAATTAATCCTTGTGTATCCATTCTCTTAATGAACTTAGTGACCTGATAGCAAGAGGGTTATTCTGTGTCTCATTTTTTTAGATAATTGTTCTGAATAAAAATTTATACATTGAGTGCGATCAGTGACCTGAGAATTAGAGGGCTACTCTGTGTCTCAAAGTTTCTTATTCAGATAGTTGTTCTGAATAAAGGCCATACACTGAGTGCGATCAGTGACCTGGGAGTTAGAGGGCTAATCTCTGTCTCAAAGTTTCTTATTCAGATAGTTGTTCCGAATAATGGTCATACACTGAGTGCAATCAGTGACCTGAGAGCTAGAGGGCTACTCTGTGTCTCAAAGTTTCTTATTCAGATAGTTGTTCTGAATAAAGGCCATACATTGAGTGCGATCAGTGACCTGAGAGTTAGAGGGCTACTTTGTGTCTCAAAGTTTCTTATTCAGATAGTTGTTCTGAATAAAGGTCATACAATGAGTGCGATCAGTGACCTGAGAGTTAGAGGGCTACTCTGTGTCTCAAAGTTTCTAATTCAGATAGTTGTTCTGAATAAAGGCCATCCACTGAGTGCGATCAGTGACCTGAGGGTGAGAGGGCTACTCTGTGTCTCAATACTTTGTTTTTAAGAATGATTAGGTGTGTAACCGTGCAGTGCGGCTGCCTACGTACCCTTAAAAAAAGGGATCAAGCACTACGTAGTTTGATTATTTTTTTTATTTTTTTTAAAGGGTAGCAAGGTTTCAAATACCTGCAATGCCAAGGGTGGCATAACAACTATCCTTTCATATTTTTTAAGTAATAGGATCCTCTCCGTGAGACATCATGTATAATGTACGGTCTTCCCCATGTTGGTGCAAATTTTCCCCATTTTCTAATCTTCTGGTAAGATGGAATTTCTCGCAAAACGTATTGCCCCACTACAAAGTTCCTTAGCTTAACTTTTTTGTTATATTCTGTACCTAGCCTTCGATTGTAGTTTTCCATTTTTTGTAATGCCACCTCTCTTCTCTCTTCCACATCATCTAGCTTTTCGAGCATGAGATCTGTATTGAGCATTTTTTCTCAAGCTTCAGTTTTTGTTGTTGGTATGATGACCTCTGTTGGGATTACTGCTTCTGCACCATAGGTTAATAAAAAAGGAGTTTCTCCCGTTGACTCTTTTCTTGTGGTTCGAAAAGCCCACAGAGTGTTGTGTAGCTGCTCACACCAACTTTTCTTGTTGAGATCTAGAGTCCTTTTCAGGTTTAGGGCAATGGTTTTATTGGTGGCCTCTGCTTGACCATTACTCTGAGGGTAAATGGGGGTTGACTTGCTCTTTTGAATATTGAATGCACTGAATAGCTTATCGATGTTCTTTCCTGAGAGTTGTTTTTCATTATCTGAGACTATAATTGCGGGTATTCCAAATCTACAAATTATGTTCTCAAACAAAAATTTGAATACGTCGATATCTCTGATTCGTGCAAGGGCCTTTGCCTCTACCCATTTTGTAAAGTAATCAGTGGCCACAATTATGTATCTTCTTTTCTTTGTTCCTTCAATTAATGGCCCTACAATGTCCACTCCCCATTTCACAAAGGGCCAAGGGCTCATGCCTGAGTTGATTGTTGTGGCTGATGCTTTAATTTTTCTGGCAAAGCACTGACATTCCTCACACCTGCGAGACATATTGGCTGCATCTCTATTCATGAAAGGCCAATAGTATCCTTGGGTGTTAGCTTTTAGTGCCAAGGATCTCATTCCACTGTGGTTACCTGCATCATCATAATGGATGGCAAGCAGTATTTCATGCCCCTCTTCTTGGGATAACATCTTAACAACGGTCCCAAGAAAGATTGACGATACAAGACTCCATCCCTTAGCCTATAATTTCTCACCTGTGAATCTGACTTCTTTCTGTCAGAGGCATTTGTTGATACTGTTGTTCCATTTAAGTGTTGGATCAACGACACTCTCCAGTCGGTTTCTCTTAAGGGTGATGAAGAAAGTTTGTTGCGAGCTCTCTTTGTTGGATTAGCATCGTCCTCTCTAGGTAGCAGTGATGCATTCTTTCCCTTTTCGACGGTTTGGGGGAGTATTTCATCATCTTGGAAGGTTGTTCCATCTTCCAAATTCTCTTCAGGTCCTGGTGTTTTAGGTGTAAAACAATAAAGAGAATTTGAGGGGTAAAGTGTGAAGTGTGATGATGTAATATGAAGTTGTAATGGTATTCGAGTGGTCAAGATCGAACAAGACTCGCCTAAACCAAGAAATGGTCGTTCGAATATTGCTTCAGTTACAAGAAGAGGAAATAGGGTTGGTTTAAGGGAGGGAAGCCGAGAAAGATGAGATCAGAGAATTGCTATGATTTCTGTGATGTTGTGATTAAAATTGCTAAAAGAATGGATATTCAGTTCTCACTAATATTGAATGATGAATGAGAAGAGTTAATCAATTATCGATGAGATAGATTGATTATACTTGCACTGAATTGAACTGTTCAACTTGTATGTTCTGTCTTTCCAAACTGGTCGAGTGACCTATTTATAGCAATATAATTTCAACTGATCTCGTAAGAAGTGGAAGAATTGGAAGAGTGGGAGTGTGGAGTAAGTGGGACCAGTTGTTAAGAGTCTTGCGCCTAATATTAGGGAAGACCAACAACCCACTTTCTCATCCCCTCTTTTCAGCAACGTTCACACGACTTAGCTTTTTTTCCCGTTGAGTGATTGAGCCGTTGTAATCACACGTGCCGTAGACCGCCAAACCAAAACCCTAAAGAATATCCCCCCATGTAACTTACTTGATTCTCGTAAGATTTGTTAAGTATCAAATTATTTGTTAAGTCAAAGCTGACTGAGTGCAAGTCGTACCAATTACTGGTAAACTTGCATAAAAATAGAGATTTAAGCGATAAGCTTGTGTATCTCTTTTAAGTTTGGTCTTGTTTTTACCTGCAAAAACAATGTACCGTGTCTGGGTACTTTCGTAGTGCTCAGAGATCAAAGTCGAACAAGACAAGCCTAAACCAAGAAAATGGTCGTTCCCGTCTTGCTTCGGTCACAGAGAGGATAGAGGTTGGTCTAGGGAGGGAAACATCGAAGAAACTTGAGATCAGGTTGAGGATGTGTTTTGGGTGTAAGAGTTCAAGATCTCCGTCGTGAAGTCGACTAGAAATCTCCAAGGCTAGAAACGTGTTTGGATTCTCAGGTGTGTTTTCTCTAAGGCTCTGATGTTGTTGTTTCTGTTTCTGTGTTCTAGCCGTTCTGAACGTCCTGCCTTGGAAGATAGAGGAAGTCGCTATTTATAGTTTTGAACTCACCCTGATCTCTCGACAGAGAAGGTGGAAGTCGTGGAAGAGTGGGGGAGTGGAGGACATGAGTTGGTTTCTGCAACTGCCTGAGTCGTGTAGAACATGCCCACTCGCGCCATCTTCTCGTAAATGTCCACTATCTCCATCAGTTTCTTTCAACTGTCGTAGACCGCCAAACCAATACCCCTAAAGTTATCCCCCCGTGTGATGTTTTGATGTCTCGAGTGAGTGATACGCGGATATTGCGTAGTTGAGTTGAGTAGAGTAGAGTCGTATGACTAATTGTCGCGACCAACATGAGCGTAGTGCCTCCGGGACACGAGTATAGGAGTGGCCTTGGCTGTTGGCCAAGGTCATAAGTGTTTAGCGCCATAGCCCAGGAGGCTACGGCCTTGGTCTTTGGCCAAGGCCAATTTTGAACGCGCTTTGGCGTTAGTTATGTTATGGTGGCGCCACGGCCTTGGCCTTTGACCAACCAACCTGTTGTGGCGCCATGGATTATGGCGCCACGACTTTGGCCTTTGGCAAGGCCAACTTGTTGTGGCGCCATGGATTATGGCGACACGGCCTTGGCCTCTGGCCAAGGCCAACCTGTTTGCGGCTATATTCCTCTTCACGGCCTTGGCCTTTGGCCAAGGCTAAGTGGTTTGTGGCGCCTTGCGCCATGGCCTTGGCCTCTTGGCCAAGGCTGATTTCTTGTGAATCCATGGTGGCTCATGGTTTGTGGTGCCATGCTATGTGGCGTTATGGCTTTGACATCTGGCCAAGCTCGACTTTGGGGCAACCTGTGCCTTAGTCGTGGTGTGAGTGCTTATGCTACAACACACTTGAAGTCATGGCGTGTTTATCCATGGTATGCTAGACCATCCTGAACTTGGGATTAGGTCTGCTTAAGCCTGCTTAGGCTGTTGTATGCCTCTCAGAGAGCTCCGGACCGGCCTGGAGCTTCAATATTCCTGAGGTTTGCATCAAGACTCGTATGTTGAGTTGTATTAAGAGGAAATCCATGAGGATACGTCTCTGTTAACTCTTCACCGTATACCATTAAGCGACCTGGTTCTGATATCGAGATGGGTGTCGACATGAAGCAGATCAATGGGTTTAATATGTTGGCGAGGTTATTAGTACTGCACTATGATATTACCCTCCCCACCGGAGTTATAAGAGAGAGTTCATAGAGAGTTTGTCCAGCTCATGGAATGGGTTGCACTCTGAGCTATGAGATGAGCCTGAATAGGCGATTGCCTTTAATAAGGCGTGGTTTCAAGAGTGTTTTTGACAATTTTGTCCCTCTCTCATTTTTCACCATCTACAGAAAGTCCCCTGGTTAGTGTGGGACAGTAATGTTTCATACTAAGCATTCAGATGGTGATGGCAACCTCAATCGTTCCGAGGTTCTCTATTCAACACTAGTACAGGGTCTCATGGAATATACTAAAAGTAAATTCATATGTAAGTACATACTCGTTGCTAAACAGGATTTCTGGTTAACGGGGTGACAATGATCCCGAGGCCCGGGGCGTTCTAGGTGTAGCCTCTACAGGCCTATCCTCTGGTTGAATCTCGGCTCAACTTGACTAAGGAGCTCTTAGGGTTTCTAAACCCATATGGATGTGAGATCACGCTTTTGTGTTGACACTGGTGTTTTTTTTTTTTTTTTTTTTTTTTTTTTTTTTTTTTT
>JAJJMA010058058.1:0-11990 GCA_023529015.1 Papaver nudicaule
CTCCGTCTTGACCGAGATTAGGCGAGGGCCTGAGGTCTTTAAATATCGAGGAGGAAACCCGAGAGGGTGCGTCTCTATCGATTCTCCACCATAGCACCGGTGAGAAATTTAGTTCTGATGTCGAGGAACTCGAAGCGATGTCGACATGAAGTAAATTGGTGGTTTTATGTGTTGGTGGGATGAATAGGCAATCACACTACGATATCATTCTCTCCACTCGGAAGCTATAAGAGGGAACTCGTAGAGCTATAGAGATCTGCCTGAGTAGGCAATCGCTTCTTGGCAAGGTATAACAGAAGGAGAATTTACGATTTTATCCCTTCTCCATTTTTCACCATCTACAGCGGCGACAGGAGACTGATCAACAAACAGTATAATGGCAGTCTACCATCTATGGGCGCTGTCAGTGAAGGAGGGAAGGGGAAGAGCCCTGCCATGGAGGTGACGCACCCAAAACGCACGAACTCAGCTCCAGGGCCCCGAATAAGAGCGTGAACCAAGGAGGACCCCAGCAACCGGAGATGCGGAGGCAAAAGGCTAGACCAGGTGGAGGAGGTACTAGAATTGTTAGACACTTGGATCCAAGACGGAGCGATCGAACTCCCTCCAGTACGACAACCTCCTATGGCTAAGGAGGTAGCAAGTCCAAGGTATTGTCGCTACCACCGAGTCACTTCCCACTTTACCAGGGATTGCTTTAGCCTTAAGCGAATTTTCCAAGCCAAGGTAGAATCCGGAGAATTACACCTGGGAAACGAAGGTGTATACCAAGACCCTCTACCAGTTCGAGCATTCACCCTTCCTGAGGAGCCAGTAAACAAGAGAGTGGAAGGGATAATGTATGAACTATGTGAGTCTCTTTGTCTCTCGAAACCACATCGGAAAGACATGTTCATGGCGTTGAACATGGTAGTATCAGGCAGACGCCTACACTTCAAGGAAGCTAACGAACAAACAATATCCAAGCAGGGGGAGCCAGCAGAAGGACAAGGCTGGGGACTCCTCACCACCGCCCACCTCTTCCATGCTGAATTTCCGAAGATACTCATCGACCCTGGGTACCCGCTGAACGTCATTTCGGTCAAAACTCTCAGAGCCGCTAACATTCCTCGTAGTGAAGCCATCCATACCTCTGCAGTCATCAAGGATCTGAATGGGATTGATCTACGCACCTATGGGTGGATCGCCCTACCAGTAGAAGTCGCCACATTTTTAACCATTGCGGAGTTTCACATCGTGAAGGGAGATGTTGGGAGCGACATGGTACTGGGACGCCCGTGGTTTTGCGACAACCGAGAAATACTTTGTAATCTATCAGTACCTCTGTACGAGTAGAAAATCTGCATAGGTACTCAATGAGCCATATCCATCAGATCTACTCATACATACAGTAGTTTAAATGATTTAATGGTGCGAAGACCACAAGAACAATACCGAAGGTACTCAGAACAGTAATTAAAGACCAAAATTATGACAGTAAAGGCAAAATATAAGAAGATTTGTATGCATATCGATGTTGTGATTACATGAATCCCTAAGGAACCAGAGGAGATAACAGACCTAATCTCTCTCTTGCTGCTTAGGCTCAACCCAAAAGGAATCCAACCCCTACAACGTTTTCCAAGCTCGCCTTATATAGGCCGAGCTTGGGTGGTTTACAGCTAATAAAGACAAGCGACTCAATCGTGGTGGTGTCAGTCCCTGTCGAGTAAGGCGGTTTATTCGCTATCGTTCTGAGGTTGACTCATGGGCTTCGGTCCTTCGATATGGTCCGAATCCTTTCTCTCCGAGTCTCCACCTCGCTCGTTAGGTGACCTTCCTCTTTGGGCTGGTCCGAGATCTCGCTGTCAATCCTCTTGGCATGGTTAGGCTTCCTGGATGCGAGACACGTGTTCCGAGGGGTTTTACCCCCTACAGTTTGCCTCTTTCCTTTCCTTGTATCAAAGATGCGAGGAGAGGAAATTTCTTTTTCTGCCACCTCTCTGTCGAGTATCCCTACTACCTGCCAGGTGTACATTTTCCTTTGCGACACGTTCTCCTAAGCCCGCGGCTTTTCACCTTCTGACTGGTAGAGTCGGTTTCTTCTCACTATTTAAGTTTCGCTTCTCCCTCTAAAAATCTTTTAGACCTTTCGCTTTCATCTTCCTTGGCGCCGGCGGCCTTTTTTCCGTGAAACTTTCTTCACTGGTATCTTCATATCAAGCCATCCCTCCGTTCTTTTCTTCTCGACCCATTGTTTTAATCGACTTTTTCTTTCATAAAGTTAATTTCTTTGGGATTTTCCCTTCTTCCCTCTTTATTTTCAAGTTGCCTCTGCTATTTCCGTCGCCGGCGGTGTTGCTTTTCCCTATTAACATCTTCCTTTTCCATGTCGTCTTTTTCCATGATTGAGGCCCTTTATTTAAGGCTAAATGGCGTGAATCCTGATGGAAGGGGGTTTCAAATCGAGTCCATTGATTTTCCCAGATTGACTCCAGAATTGGTCGGAGAGTATCAGTGTAGCGAAGATATACTTGTGGTGACGATTCATCAGATAACTGCTGGGTTGCTTCTTCTTCTCTATCGATCTGCTAATCCTTTATTTCTTGAAATCATTTGTTCTCTTCCTCAACCTCGTGGTGTGATGCAACTTACTTGCAGTGCAATCTACCTTATTAATCAGTGGGTTCTTCAGTCTGAAAATAATTCTCCTGCTGGGTCCACATCGAAGTATTATTATACCGCCGAGAACTTCTTTAAACACTACGAGCCCTTTCTGACTATAGACAATGAGTTAGCTCCTTGGGGGGTTAGCTTTCGGATGGTGGATGGTAGCCGAAACATTCTCCCCGAATCTTTAGATTATTCACTTGACGAAGACTGGTCTTCGGAGCCTATACTACTCAAAGGTCCTATACTCCGTGGTTGGAAGGACTCTGGTCGATTCATTGTTCGGACGGAGTTCGAGGTAGGCCACGAGTTTGAGACTCGACACCTGTTTTCTATTTGCTTTTCTGACGAGGACAGGAGGTTATCTCGCTCATTTTCGGGCAAGGGCAAGGATGTCGTCGTCGAGCCCTCGGGCAACCTAAAGCGTCCTCGGCCTGATGAGGGGACTATGCAGCAGGTAACAAATACTCTCTTTTCGTTCTTTTCCGAAGTATTCATACTTGCCTCTGTTTGTTTCCTGAGGAAGACGGATCCTTATCTGCAGGGACAGCCTTTAGGTGCCCTCAACACTAGTCGCAGTCTGATGAAGTTTAACTATGGGGGAAATCCCGAAGTTTCGCGACCGCTGAAAAAATCTGTTTTTCAAGCAATTCTGAAAGGGGTTCAAACTAACCGTCGTCAGGCTGCTACGGTTCCTCCGAGAGGGACTCCGAGTGCTGACAAGGAAATTCCCACTTCAACAACGACTAAGATGGTAATCGAGGAGGTGGTCGTCTCAGACCCTCAGATTGCCATGCCTTCTATCGTCAGTAGTGTCTCTGTCTCGGTTGTAGTTCCTACAGCTTCGAAGGCTAGTGCTACCTCAGATTTTGTTCTTTCAACTTCTTCTGCGCCGAAGGCTGCGGTTGGTGCCCCTGCCTCAGCGATAGGAACCTCCGCGAATGTTTTTGGTGAGCCCTCTATTCTTTCTTCAGAGAAGATTATTACACCGGTGGACCTCCTTGTTCCCCAAGAGGATGGTTCGTACGTTGAGATGGATTCTTCCAAGCAGCTCGTCGCCGGTTTTCCACAGAGTTCAATGTTTCCGCCTGCCCCTAGTTATGCTTGCAAATATAGGCAATCTTATACTGCCGAGAGGTTTAAAGAAGTTTTGTTTGAAAATTATTGTCCTGGCGAATTTACTACCGAGGTTTCAACTCGCTTTGAAGCTCATGCCTCGGATCCCTTAGGGCAGCCTTTAGATCCGGATTTCTGCAAAAAGCTTGGCGATCTCTTCGGAGGTGACTGTCCTCGAGCCGAGTACAATCTTCGCCATCCTCCCTTGTCCTATGAGGAGAGTTTGTCCATGGTTCAGGCGGTGAGTTGTGTTCATGCCGTTGTCACTGAAGCGTTTTGTTAATCTATTTTCTTATAGTCTTTTCTACTTTTTGCCAGGGCGATTATCATGCCACTGGTCTTCTAGCTTACAACTTTGATCAAGCTGGTGAAACCGAGTACCATGCACGAGAGTTTCATCGGATGCAGGAGGAGCTGGCTCGGGAGAAGGTTCGCAGTGCTGAGGCGAAGAAACAGTCGATATGTAAGTCCCTTATTTTCCTGTTGTTTTTTTGGGAGCATCTGTTTGCTGCAGCATTGCTAAAAACAGATTTGCTACTTGCTTTTGAAAAGGCGAGCTGGAAGAGCTCGAGAAAAAACTTCAGGAGGCTCAATTGGCTATTGATCGGCTTCGAAATGGCCGACAATCGCCTCAAATTTCCTCAAGTCACGAAGGCTATCGTAGCGATAATTCTACGTTGCTGAAAGAAAGGGATAGAGCTTTCGAAGATGTAAATTATTACAGGGCGAAGAGGCAAGAGGCCGAAAGAACTTATGTAGACGAGAGAAAGAGAGGGGATCAAGCCGAACGCCTTCTCGAGGAAATGAGAAATAGAAATACGTTGCTGTCCCGGGAAAATCATTTTTTCCAAATGGATGTGACTCGATTGACGCAAGAGCGAGATGCAGCTCGCTTGGAGAGGTCGGTCAGTGCCTCAGGTAGGGTTTTAATTGAAAGGTTAGAGGAGAGGATCCGAGAGTTGAAGGTGCAACTGTCTACACAGCAGAATGTTAATAAGGAGCTAGTTACTGCAAATGATGTTCTAAAAAGGAGTTGTACCGATAAATGCCGAGAGCTTGCTTTGGCAAACAAGTCAAACGTCCAGACTGCTGCTCTTGTTGATGAGTACCGAATAGAATTAGCCAAAAGCGGGGTCATTTCTTCTGAGGATATCCGAAAGAATGCCTCGGTGCCTCGCTTTACTAATCAGCACCAGGTTGCTGAATATATGGTTTTTAAAGAGAGTAGGGAGCTGACCCAAATTTTTATTTGCTTTTCTGCCTACCTCATAGCCTTAGTCGAGTCACCGTCCTGTTATTCTTATGTTTGTTGTTTTCGTTTTCAGGCATCGAAGCTAATTTGAAGAAGCAGGTTGCTGATGCCGATGCGGCGAGGGACGATGTCACAAGTCAGCTGGTGACTGAATCCGATCTGAAGTTGGAGGCCGAGAGCAGGGTTAAACAATTGACCAAAGAATTATCCGAAGAACGCCAGCGTCGCTCTGCTGATTTCGCTAGACTTTCTCAAGAGCTTGAGCTTGAACGCAAGCGTCGTTCCGAAGAAATGACAAATCATACTAAGCTTTTGTCCAAAGAACGGGGGCGTCGCCTTGAGTGTCAGGCAAGCGTGAGGGATATGGTGGTCGGTTTTGCCCTTGTTAACCATGAGCTAAGGCATGGTCAAGCTGTAGAAGAACTTCTTTCCAAATCTGCATTAACTACTGCCTTTGCTACCAGCATGGCCTGCCGAAAGCACGGTCGTTCTCTTTTCAGGACCACCGGTGTTGAACCTCCTACTTATGGTGCTATTGGGGCGCGTGACTCGGACGTTGTGTCTCCCATTGATGAGTATCTGCTCCCTCAGGAAGTTTATGTGGCCTTAGTGATAGGTGTGCAAAACACCTATTCAAGAGTACCTAATCTATGCACTTTAGTCGACTTAAGCCTCGTACATTGTTTATTTTAACCGTTTTTCTATTTTGCAGGTACTTTGAAACCACATTTAATAAAATGAAGCAAAAACAACTCAATTGACAACTTGGCGACTCTAGGTTGGTCGAGTCAAACACAAGAAAAGAGCAAGGCTTTAAAGATGTTGAAAATCAAGATTAATAAGGGGCAGACACATCTTATAAGGGCACCCCGGTTATCCCCAACTCTGGTTATGCGTTAAGGAGCACCTTAAAGACAGGCCCATTTTCTAAAGAAGGCCCAATTTCGATTTGACCTTTGCCGTCTAATACAGGGACAGTGGAATTCAGGCAAGGGACAGAGATGACTGTAATCGAGCAAAGCAGCAAGGATTTGATTGTGGCTCATTACAGGGTTTGAGGGAAGTGCTTATGGAGCCGATTGGATGTCTGTGAAGAATTGAACAGAAGACGAAATGGCATCTGCCATTGATGATGGAACTCCAGTGATGATAGAAGACGATGATTGGCGATGATCTGATTGAAGTCAAGGATGTTAGGAGGATTTAAAACTTGGGTTCCGTTGGGTTTGGCTGTTGGAGGTTGCTGTAACACTCAGGCGAGTTCTCTTCGGGTTTCATCTGGTTCTGACGTCCGAGGGAAGAAGAAAGAACACAGGCGTGCGACTGGCATGTGCAGGAGCTGAATTTTGTCAGTTCCACAGAACCGACAGGCATATCTCGAGTTGGGCTTGGCTAGATTTCTGTTTTGGCCAATTCGAGCTGTTGGGTCATTGGATCAGTTCTAGGTGGGCTGCAGTTTCCTAAACTAGGTTAGGTTTGTGTATAAAAAAAAGAAAAGAAAACACACAGGAGAAGACAGACAGTTTACGACGCAAGTTTGGGAGGAAAACTCCTGGCACGCTTCCCGAGGCGGAGGAAAAGCTAGGTTTTGGGCACGATTTTCGAGGTGGAACTTTGGGAGAAAGATTGGAGCGTCGGGACAACGGGTTTTTATGATTTCTAGCACTTTCTTATTATTTTCTATGGATTTCAATAAGAACATGTCTAGCTAAATACTTTTATATTGGTTAGGGATGTAGTCGGATATCAAAAACATGCTACTTGATTAATTTTGGAGTTATAATTATTCTTTTCATCATCGTTCTTATTTTACTGCGCGTATGAATGCATGATTGATGTATTGCATTAAGATTGAATATTAATTGATTTAAGTTGCAAACTAAATTAGTTTATGTTCATATCTATAACTAGAATTAGGTTTTGAGATACGAAATCGTCGATGAACCTTTTCACAAGTAGTACAATATAATTTCGATTGCGGTGATAGCTTTTAGGAATTGTATGTAGAATATGACCTTTGTTGAATGAACTGCTCCTGGTAGTTTATTGCATTGATTAGCCTATTTCACAGATATTAATGCTCTTAGAGAGTTGAACTCGATTACTCATGGTGTTGAGTTATTCTCTACGTAGTATTCACACATTCATCGTTATGGTGTGTGATGACATTAGGAAATTCCGGAATATTTTCGCGATGATGTATTCTAGGGCTTTTGATGATGAGAGATTAAATAGAAACTCCAAATATTATTCATAGTGCATGTGATGTGATTGGAGATGAACCCTTAACCAATATTCTCGTCCCCTGATTATTTTCTACATTTACTTTTTATTTTGCTTTTTAGTTTAAAACAACAAACATCCCCCCCTTTGGTTACTTTTAAGTTTTCAAATACAACTGATAACCAATCTCTCTCTGTGGATCGAATCTGTTCTTACCATTATACTATCTTATTTATTGTGAAGGTTAAGAACTGAATTATATTTGTGCGAATTCGACACGCATCAAATTTTGGCGCCGCTGCCGGGGAGAGGCATTGCGGTTGTTAGTTGTTTTGATTTCTTATTTTTCTATGTATTCTGAACTTGTGAGTCGTCATGTTTCCTTATGGAAATAACATGTACGGTGCACAAGATCATGCACAATATTATAATGGTGATCAATATGGTTTTAATTCTCAATCTCTTTATAACTCCCAACCACCCATGGAATATTATCAGAATCAATCTTTTGGTTTTGATCAATTTCCACGGGAACCTTTTGGTTATTCTCAGACATATCAACCTTCGGGTGGGTATGTAAGTGAACAACCACAAGGACGGTTGGACGGTTATTCTTCTAATTGGCTCTACTCTAGTTGTATGCAGATCTTAGATGGACTACAGGATATGCAACGTGAACTAGAACAACTTGAACATAATAGAGAGAACGTTGCGCCAACCGAATCTTATTACAGGATACCTGAACCAACTCCTGATCGTATTTATGATCATTCACCCATTCAACGGGAAGTGTTGTGTTCTCAGGATTCTGTTGTGAGTAATGTTGGAAAACGTGTAAACGTAAGAAAACTCTCGAAAAAACTTTTTAAGCTGGAAGATGATGGAGCACCAGAAGAAATTGTCGAGGAGATTAGTAGTATCATACATGCAGAACTTCGACGACGTTGTGCTGATCCACACTATGTCAATGATGATTCTGATGATGAGGATGACGAAAGAGTAATTGAGAATGAAGCTGAATTGAAAGATATCGTTGAGAAACCAATCGAGACTTCCATGGACCATGATGAAGACGTTAAAGCTGAGATTTCAGTTGAGGCAGAAACTGATGAAGAATGGTTTTTGAAAAGTTTGGTTGAGGATCACGATACACTTGAGGTAAGTAATTCATTAGATTTTTTTCAAAATACTGAGGATCCCGTACTACAAGAAATTGTGGAAGGTTTGTCTAATCCTATACATGATTCTATTTCTTATGATCCTCCTCCCCTAGTTGAAGTGGTTTCTCAAAGAGTTGTTTCCTCAATTCTTAAGAAAAAACCTCACCTAGGATTGGATATTTGTGCTTCTAATGTTCTTATGGATTATTTTGCTTCAAAGTATACACCATTACACATGTTTGATTCTACCATTGAGCGTGTTTACCGGGAGGAACCCGAAGAAGTACCCTTATTTTATGTTCTTTATCCACTTCCAAGTGGACAAGAGTTCAAGTGTGGGGGTAGCTTTCATAAATTAATAGCTTCACCGGTGTTTATATATGCTAATATCTTTTTGAGGTTGTTACTAGAATTGCAGATTGTCGTTTGGACGGATCCCCAGATTTTCAGATTATTGGTGTACGGGAAATCAATCTTGCAAGTCAGGCTGATGACGTTAAACCAAGCGCTACATGGGAGGCAACCCATTATTTGTATCTAATTTTGCTGTTTTGTTTTGTTCTTTTCGCAGAGAGACAAGATGATGCTTAATGGGAGTCAACCCAGTCAATTTCGCTTTGTGGGAGTCAACCCACCGGATGTCTACCGCATTTGAATTCCATTGGACGAGTCAATCTACATTGAGGACAATGTAGAGTTCAAGTGTGGGGGAAGTAAGTCCTTAAAACTCTCTCGATTCACAAAAATGGAACAGATACCGGGGCCTTTATATAGGATTTTTTCGCTTGAAAAGGGGAATTAAATGCGCTCCACGTGTAAAATTCAATGCATACCTGGATCAGACAGTACAGGAGCAGAAGAAGACGGGCCCACTTGATGTTCTTTCCCTGACATCGATGAACTGAAAGATTCCAAAATAGCAGACGGAGAGTTCAGGGGGTTAACCTCACCGCGCCTAACGGAACAAACCAAAGGCTGCAAGTGGGTTAACTTCATCACATCAGCTGGTTTGGGACCAGCGCTTTTGTTACGACGTTCAAGTTCTCTCACAAACTCTGGATTGCTCGAGCGAGCAGGGGTCTGTACGGACGCGACACGTTTCCTCTTCGAGGAGGTTACCGGACGCGCCTGTTTAGTACAAGACTTATTAGAAGGGGAGGAAATACACCGAGGAACGGGGACTATGCCCGCTTCCCAGTTTCGTTTATCAGTCAAGGCCTTCTCACGCCACTCATGCTCGAGCATATTAAGCCACTCCTCCAGAGACCGCTTACGCGGCCCTGGATCATGAGTGCCGTCAGGCTACGTGCAAGCAAAAACTTAAGTAAACACAGACTCAAAAATGCAAACACCGAATTGATACGCCAAAGGGGTGGTTACTTACCGCAACACCTCTGCCCAACGCAGTACTAGGCGCTGAAGGAGTCGGTTTGGGGACTCTGGTTGTCCGCGATCGTCCTTATCCGCCAGCAGCTTTTGGGGAGGGAAGGGGGACTTTCCTCTTTGACTTATGCTTCACAACCGCGTCAGGATCCAAAGGAAGAGGACCCCAAGCTGTCTCAGAAGAATTCCGAGCGCGACCTTTGTTCCCGGGAACCAGCCTGAGAGGTTCTCCTAAACTCTTCTCAAGCACAAAACGGTCGACGCGATGCATCTCATAAAGCTCGTCATTGTCCTGCGCGTGGTAAATAACACGAGTGGTGACTAAAAATTTCATCACGCGCGTTAAAAGCTCTTCCCAATACAAACGCCAATCCGCAGAAACGTGGAGAGAATCCCGAGCAGGTTGGGGATAACGAATGGTGAAGGGGACCGGACGACGGCGAAGCATGCCCCCATCAGAGTAGACAAACCTATCATAACAAGTCTCAATTGAGGCACCATCCAGGATGAGAGGACGCAAGGGAGGTGGAGGAACCCCCTGGTCAAAACCCGCTTGGCGGACAACCCGATCGAAGTTATAGGCCTCAATAGAGAACGCGCCCCCGCAAAAACCAGGGAGGTAGCAAGACGTAAATGACAAAATGAAGTCCACTTCGCTCGCCTGATTCACCTTTCGATAATCGAGGATCGCCCCTTCATATGAGTAAAAGGTGTAAGGAGTAGGTCCAACACGACCATCGGTGTATGGAGAAAAACAAAACTTGCTTCCAATATCCATGTAATTGGAAATGCTGTCAAGAGATTTAGGCGATTTCCGCTTATAAAGACGGGCGCGAGGATAAGTATACACCATGGGATCTTGATAGACCTCCCCATCCTCGTTGACTCGTTCCTCGACGCCATGAATGGTAAGCGTCAGAACTGGCGGGCTGAACCCTGGAAAGCGATCCCAAGACCACATCTGAAGGAAGCTTGCGGGTACGAAAGTCTCGACAGTGTGCACATCAGCGTCCCTCTGGATATCGATCACGAGCAAGTCCAAGTGGCGGTAAAGTCCGCAAAAAACATAGGAGCCAAGGGGAAAGATATGCAACGCGCCATTAGAACGGCCATTGGCATAAGCTCTTCCTTGATATTATCCCCTGGGCTGAATTCGAAGATATCATGACTCAGCCAGAAAAGAAAAAACGCGGCCAGTTGCACCGTTTCTGAATCCTCGCCATAATCTGGACATTCCCAGCGACCCTCCACCATTTTCGGAGCCCAGTACTTCACGAATAAAGGATAGGAAGAGCGCCTTTTCTTCTGCCTGCTTGAAGTGGCTACTTCGGCATCATCCTCGCCTGGAATGCGCAAAGACAAATTTGTGATTAGTTGCGCATAATGAAAACACTCCCAAAAAGAAAAAAGAGAAGAAAGGACGAGCCAAAGAAAATATTACCCCGGGCGCCTTCATGTTCCTCGCCCCCTTCTATATCGTCATCCTGAGCGCCCTCATGTTCCTTACCCTTTTCTGGATTATCCCCGGCTTTCTCGACGAGAACGTCCCTTGCGAGTTCTTTGGATTTCTTCAGAATGACAACCAAATCCCAATCCTTGTCACGCATACATCCTGCGACGGCTGACTGATGCCAATAGCAGACGCCATGGGCTGGTAGCAAAGTGAGAGCAATTACGTCCTCAAGAGTGATAGTCGCCTCTCCCCAAGCGAAAAGGAAGGTATGGAACAAAGAAATCCAACGTGTGACTAGCTTGTTCAGATCGAAGTTATTGCGGTTGCAGGAGCGACATTTGGATGCTTTGATGGCATCAAGAACGTCAATCCCATCAAGAGTACGAGCATGAGACTCATGATTTTCAATGTAAACAACCCACGCCGACCATCCCTCCTGGGGTTTCGCCGTAGATTTATAGACGATGTTGGGAAGCTCGTAATCGCCACGGTTTATAGCCAAGCGAGGAATCTGTTCAAAAGGAGGAAATGACCACCCGACGCCATCCGGGTTCAACAGCCACAGAGGGTCGTCTGGCAGAGGCGGCGGCAGTCGGTTCAGAAGGCGCTGATTAAAGAAGTCATCAGGGTATTCAGTACTAGGAAGAGGAACAAAGGCGCTCTGGAGGGAAATGCTTCTGTTGAACAGAGTGTGAGAAAATAAACCGTCTTTACGATCAGGAGGGGGGAAAACATCAAGGTTAGCATTCCCCCC
>JAJJMA010058063.1:0-11583 GCA_023529015.1 Papaver nudicaule
TTGTCTTCTTTTACAGATCCTCGGCGAATGGGTCCTAGAGGAAGAAGCGATAAAGTTCCGGCGGGTAGGCCTCCTCGGCATCCTATCCCTCCTACATCGGCGACAGGCCCCAGTGGTCACAACACCAGAAGCAGAGCATTGGAACCAGCTGGTCCAGTAGACCCTAATTTGGCAAGCTCATCTCGCCGATCACCTGCTCAGCGAGTGACTCGCCAAGAAGAAGTTTTTATGGAAGATATCACCCATTTAGAGAATGCAGAAAGATCACCCGAGCCTAATTCAATGCTAAGAAGAATCAGTAGCGAAGTGGAAGCAAATGCTTGTGGCGAACAAATTGGCGGTATAAGATTTACCTTGGGCGAAACATCGAATGCCGGGGAAGCAGCTCAGAATGCAATCGCAGGAAACAGAGTGACAGCCAATGTTCAGCAGCAGTTGGTGCAGGGTGTCGGCGAAACACCACATGTGGCAGAAGAAGTTCCAGCAGTGGTGGCAGAACCAGTTATGGCGGTAGAAATTCCACAAGCGGGAAGCATAAATGGAGCAGTGATAGTACCAGGAGCTACTGTAACTCGCCCAGTAGTGATAGCCGATAATACTGGATCCACAAATACCACAGAGACTTTGCTGAGGCAAATTCTTGAGGCCAATAACAGACAGGCGGATCAAGTGCGGAAGCAAATGCAGTTACAGATGGAGACAGTACTTCAGAGTCATAGAGAATTGATGGCGGCACAAAACAAAGGCCATGCGTCCCATTCGCACTCGACTCGACATACCTCTCGCACGCATTCATCTCGTCACGGGTCTCATACGCACTCCTACTCAAATTCCCATACAACTCGCCGAGCTGAAAAGAGTGGAACTAGTACGCCAGAAATGTCGGATTCCGCAGCGAAATATGATGAAAGAGGCAGGAGGTTGAACGTACCTGGAAAAGATGACAAGGACCGCAGCAGTTCTAAGCGGCAGCATAAAATAGATAAAGAGATGAAAAAGGACCTTCGCCGATTAAAGCACAAAGTAGAGGCGTTGAGCGGATCGTCGAGAGAATCGAAATACAGGGTGGCCTTGTCAGAAGCACAAAAAACACCTTTTCATGATTGTATCACCTATGGGTTTGTGTCTCCTAAGTACTCTACACCAAAATTCACCTCCACCTATGATGGAACGGGAGATCCTTCGCAGCACTTAAAAGCTTACAAGCGAGATATGGCAGCTTGGATAGGGTCAGACCCCATAATGTGTATGGCTTTCCCCGCTACACTCAAGGAGGAGGCTTTAGCTTGGTTTGATGGGCTTGAAGAAGGAAAAATTAGGGATTTCGAGAAATTGGAATCCAAGTTTTTGCGTGCCTTTATCCAGAACAATAGAAGTCGGCCGGGCGTAGAAAGGTTATTCAAATTAAGAGAAGACACATGGAGGCTTACAAAAGTTTCATTCAAAGGTGGAGAAAGGCAAGTAGTGAAGTGGGGTCAGAAGCATCAGAAAAGGAGAAGATAAGATCATTTCTTAGTGGTATGGAGACGACATACCAGTTATATCAAAAGCTATTTTGGGATATGCCAAAGGATTTGCAAACCTTGAGGGCGATGCAGGATGAATGGTTGAATTATGAAGAAATCAGAGAAGAGGAGCTGCGCTCGAAGAAGGAAAGAGCAAAACAAATTCATTCAATTAATAGTCTCTCGCCGGAAGATCAAGAAGAAATCAGGAAAGAATGGCTGAAGGCTGAGCAGCGGAGATTGGCGCAAAATCCTGTGTCGGCGATAGTGGTACCAGAAGCGGAGAAGCAGCAGCAGTTAGCTACCGCCGAACATCATTGGAACTCGCAGAGCGTGAAAATTATGATGGGCGTGATAAACAAGATAATAGAGGAGGAAATTATGGACGTGGAGGAAGAGATAATCGGTGAAATGGTGACAGAAGATATAATGGAGATAACAGAAAGTTTGGTAGGGGCAATCAGCAACCTTTCCAAGACGCTACTCTACCGAAACTGCGTGTTTCTTATACAGATGCATTTGGTCAGATTGAAAGTTCAAATTGTAGGGATGAAATCCGCTATCCTTATAACAGAGGAAACCCAAGGGTCCCGCCAGCCAATACCAATTCATTCTGTCAATTTCACCAGTTTCATGGCCATACAACTGAGAATTGTACCGGCGTACAACAAGAAGTGCACAGATTCATCCGCTTGGGGAAATTTCAGGATTTCCTAGAATTGCCGCCGCCACCTCCTCTCATGGTCCAGCCAATTCAGGCCATCCCTGCTCAAGCTCCAAAGGTGTATGAGGTTAAGGTTGAACGAGATTTGTTGGAATTAGACTGCTTTTTCATTGTGCATTCCAAGATTACTAGGGATGAATTTCATGATAACGTTATGTCTCGTGTGCACAAGCGAGATAGAATGGGAAATGAGATTTGTAGTGTCGTCGTCAAGCAAGAACCTCTGCAAGAATGGATGAAGGCGTGTGTTGGGTTTTCTGCTGAGGAAATTCCTCCAGAGGGAAGGAATCACAATAACCCCTTGGTTCTCACCATTCAGATGGAAGGGTTCAGGTTGCCGAAGGTGCTTATCGATCCGGGAAGTTCTGTGGATATCCTCTTTAACACTGCCTTTGAGGCGATGAGAGCAAAAGACAAGAAAATACCCTCGCCGACGGTATCCTCCTACAACATTTATGGGTTTAATGGCATTGCTTCTAAGCCTAAAGGCGAGATTGAATTAAAGGTGAAAATTTGTGATGAATACTTCTTGAATACTACTCTCTGTATTGTGGATGTTGACTCGCTATATGCTGCAATTCTGGGGAGACCATGGCTCCACAGTCTAAAAGGAGTCCCTTCAACTTATCATCAACGCCTAAGGTTCCCCACACCATTTGGAGTCGCCGAGTATGTTGGAGATTTATCAGTGGCCAAGGCGTGCAATTCAGCAGACGTACAAATGCGAAAAAATCGAAAGGTGAAGATGGCAGAGAAAAAGAAGCTCGGCAAGGAAGCGATTAAGGAGCAAGAAATTCTAGACTTCATCGCCAACCCAACAACATATGTGCATTCAACAAATTCAGTAGAAGACTCGGCGAAGTCTGGAGATAAGACCTTATAGCAATTAAAGGAACCATCGCCGATGGGAGAACCAGAACTACATTTTACGGCGGTGGAACCCACAAAGGATGTTAATATTGACGATGAGCAGAATCAAAAGATGGTGAAAATCGGTACTTTATTAAATGAAGACGAATCAGCGAAGTTGATAGCACTGCTAAAGGAATATGTTGATGTCTTTGCTTGGGGTATGAACGAGATGCCAGGGATTGATCCGTCGATAGCATGTCACAAACTCGATATTGATCCAAAGGTCAGACCATTTAGGCAAAGAATAAGGAAATTGGCCCCAGCTTATAAGGAGGCTGTGGAGGCAGAAATTGACAAAATGAGAGCGTCTGGTATAATAAGACCAGTACAATATCCACAGTGGATAGCAAACATGGTTGTGGTGCCAAAAAAGAACAAGGGAGTAAGGATTTGTATTGATTTCAGCGACCTTAACAGAGCTTGTCCCAAGAATAGTTTCCCGTTGCCAAGTATTGACCAGACTGTAGACGCTACATCGGGTCACGAGTTGCTATCATTTATGGATGGTTACTCAGGATATAACCAAATACCTCTAGCGGAAGAAGATCAGAAGCATACAGCTTTCTTTTCCACTAAGGGGTTATTTTGTTACACTCGAATGCCTTTCGGGTTGAAGAATGCTGGCGCTACTTATCAAGAGATGGCGCAGAAAATGTTTGAAAAGTGGATAGGAAAGACGATGGAAGTATATGTTGACGACATGCTTGTCAAGAGTAAAAAGAAGCAAACTCATGTGGAAGACCTCAGAGAAATATTTAACCATATGCGTATCACTAAGCTAAAGATCAACCCGGCGAAGTGTGTTTTTGGTGTAACTTCAGGAAAATTCTTGGGATATGTCATCACAAAGAAGGGAGTAGAAGCTGATCAAGCCAAGGTCAAGGCAATTATAGAGATGCCCTCGCCAGTAACTGTAAAGGATGTCATGCGACTCAATGGAACTTTGGCGTCTCTCAACAGATTCATCTCCAGATTCTCCGACAAGTGCAAACTATTTTTCCAGACATTGAAGAAAGGGGAAAAGTTCAATTGGACTGAAGCGCATGAAGAGGCATTCCAAGGGATTAAAAAGTATCTCGCCACTCTCCCAGCAATTCAGCCACCTGAGCACGGCGAAGAACTGAGAGTATATCTCGCCGCCACATCATTCGCTATCAGCGCAGTGCTCGTAAGAACCAAGGGCGGGGAGACGCCTATATACTATATCAGCAGGACATTGCAAGGGGCGGAGAAGAATTACACTAAAATAGAGCAGTTGATACTGGCGTTGGTTTTTGCATCGCAGCGATTGCGTCCATATTTTCATGCTCATCCCATAATGGTTCTCACTAAAACTCCAATAGAATCTATCTTGCACAGCTCTCAACGAGTGGGGCGCATCGCCAAATGGAATCAACAAATTGAGCAGTTCGGCGTCCAGTATGAAATACGCACAGCTCAGCGGTCCCAAGTCATTGCAGACTTCCTCGCCGACTTCCCAATTGACGAAGAAGAAGAGATAGAAGAAATCCCTTCTTCCTTGGATGAGCAAGAGCATGAAGTACCAGATTTGTTGAAGTGCAGGCCTGATGGATGGGAGGTTTATGTAGATGGTTCGTCAAATAGAGAAGGAAAAGGAATTGGAATTGTTCTTATCTCGCCAAAGGGAGCAAAGATCGTGCACTCGCTAAGATTAGAATTCCCGGCGACTAATAATGAAGCAGAATACGAAGCAGTCATCCACGCAATGCGAATACTCATCGAAATGAAAGTTAGCAATGTTAGATTGACAAGTGATTCTCAGCTAGTGATTCGACAAATATGTGGACGATATCAGACAGCAGACCCATCTATGCAGAAGTACCTAAAACTTGCTAGGGAGTATGCCCAGAGGATCGTAGGTATCAAGTTTCGCCACATCTGCAGGAAAGATAACAGGCACGCCGATGCACTGGCCTTTATCTCTTCAATGATGACAGACCCAGATGTCCCTTCAATAGCAATTGAAAGAGTAATGCAACCATCGGTAGCAGCGCCGAGGCAAAGAGAAGTATTAACAACAAGCACATAAAAGTCGGCGGAAACAGATTGGAGATCACCAATACGATATTACTTGGACCGCCTAACCCTTCCAGGGAATCAAATTTTAGCTCATCAGATTATCAGTCGCTCGGCGAATTATGAACTTCGAGATGGAATATTGTATCGCCGATCATTCTCCGGACCCCTACTGCGATGTGTATCAAGAGAAGAAGGCAAATAGTTATTAAAAGAAATCCATGAAGGAGATTGCGGAAATCACAGCGGGCAGAGAGCTCTAGCTTTGAAGGTTAGAATGCAGGGATACTACTGACCCTGGATGAATAAAGACGCAAAAGAATATGTTCAGCGATGTAAGCCATGCCAGCTGTATGGACGAAGAATTAAAGCGCCAGCAACATCTCTAAATTCAGTGCTCAGCCCTTGGCCTTTCGCCAAGTGGGGCATTGATATTATTGGACCACTAACTACAGGATCCGGACAGCGGAAATACATCATTGTGGCAACAGATTATTTTACCAAGTGGTGTGAAGCTAAAGCTATCAGAAAGAAAACGGGACAGGAAGTCTTCACGTTCATTTGGGAAAACATATTCTGCAGATTTGGTGTGCCGGCGGAGATATGTACAGATAATGGAAAGGAGTTAGTCGGCGACAACATAAGAAAGTTACTCGCCCATTACAACGTCAAATTGGGAAAATCCACTCCCTTATACCCTCAGAGTAACGGCCAAGCAGAAGCCACCAATAAAACTATTGGAATGGGACTGAAGAAAAGATTGGAGAAACATAAAAAAGCGTGGTGTGAGCATTTGCACAACGTCTTGTGGTCATATAGAACTACGGTTCGAGAAGCAACTGGAGCATCTCCCTTTTTACTCACTTTCGGCGCTGAGGCAGTGCTCCCATCTGAAGTAATTCTGCCCACTACAAAGCATGAGGCATGGGAAAAGAATCTGAATACAGATCTAATCTTAGCCAAACTGGACGACTTAGAAGAGCAGCGGCTGATCGCCCTTACTCACATGGAGAATTACCATCGGCGGCTGTCAAGAGAATACAACAAGCGGGTAATCCCAAGGGAATACCTACCCGGCGAATTGGTACTTCGAGAAATTCCCCCTTCTCAACGAGAAGGATGCAGGAAATTGGAGCCTGTATGGGATGGCCCTTATGTGGTCAAAAGAGTGGCTGGGCCAGGAGCATACATACTGATTGATGAGCATGGCGTACAACTAGAACATCCATGGAACGCCAGGTTCCTTAAGAAGTACTATCCCTGAGGGACATAATGTAAAATCCGAAGTCTTGGGCGGGCATAATACCCAAGAAATCTTATTAACTGATGTAACACAACAGCGAATAAGATCCGGGGACGTAGGTTTGCTATCATGCGCCGAACCCCGTTAACAAATTTCCATGTCCCTTATATTTTCCATTTGTCAGTCTAACTACAGTGATGACTGAAACTTAAAAGCTCAAAGAGCATAACAGCTGAGGCAAAACACTCAGTATTTGGCTACAAAAGCCACTCGAAGAGGCAAAATGCCCAAGGCAAAAAGCCATACAAAAACCCTGATCAGGTACCAAAAGGCCATGTGCCATCTTTAAAGGCATAATGCCCAAACTAGTGAAATTAATTAAGAGCCAAGATCTCTTATGAAGAATTGCTTGCTTGCATTGAGTGAACGCACCTACTTGTAAGAGTTAGTCCGACCCAGGTTTAGTTGTAAGGCCAGTCGTGTTACTTGTTGATCTGTAAGTGTTTGTAAGGAAATAAGGATCCCTTTCGCTGTAGCATCACATCGGCGATCACGCGATGTGTTAATCCGTCTACGCCATAGCATCACCTCTGGCGGAAGCTATAGTGTATTAAAGTCTATGAGGGCAACCCATTCTACTTATATTAGATCGCCGACGGGCACAAGTAATGGTTACAGCTGGGATCTAAACCTGTTGCTCCGAGAAACTGTTTAGTCAGTTGTTGAAATTGTTGGCTGTACAGGACCAGGCCGTCACTCAATGTCAAGTTAAGTCTTTGAAGACAAACCAAAGCGAGCATAACAGAAGATAGCGTAAAGGCAGCATTTAAAGGAAAGAATATCTATTACCAAAGACTAAGGGTAATCTCCTTACAAGGCAGCAATAAAAATAGGCAAAGTACTTGCCTTAACAAAATACAAAATAAAAAGAGATTGTTCATTACAAAAAAGTGGCCAGAGGCACAAAGATAAAGAAAAGTAACCAATTCCCTTGCAGGCCTAAGGGGCGGTTTTGTTCTCGCCGTCTTGTCCGTGCACCTTTTCCTCCGCCACTACCTCTTCTTATTCTTCTTCTTCTTCTTCTTCCTCCGCCTCTTCTTCTCCCTCTCCTTCTTCTTCATGGACCGCTTCTTCTTCTTCTTCGCCGCTAGACCCGGACCCTTCGCAGTCTACAACCTCTTTCGCAGCGGAAGTTTCAGGAGCAAAAGCATATTCCACAGGAACCTTAAGCCCCATCTCTGGAAATTTCTTGTTAACGTATTCCTGGACGACGATAAAGTCCATCAGGAGTAATTGTTCCTTATGCTTAACATCTTTAGCTTTGAGGTCCTTCTGGGCTTTACTCAAGTCAGCTTGGAGTCCACTCTGGATATCGCCCAAGTATTTCACCTTACTCTCAAGACCTTCAATGGAGGTTTGGCATTTCTTGTGGTCTTGGAGCTGAAGGTTCAGTTCGGCGATTTGGTCAGGACATTGGCGGTGCGCTTCCACAGCCTGCTTCAGTCTTTCTTCACAACCATGGTGATGAGTAAGCTTCCCGGCCAAGTCAGATGGTTTCAGTGCAGAGCTTGTGGTCCTCAACAATCTTTTGCTGCTTTTTCAACTCTTCTTCTAAATGTTTGACTCGCCCTGAAAGTAAGATATGGGAGTTAGAAACTGAGGCAATATGAAGAACCTAGCGGAAAAACATCCTAGAAATCTACCTTCTAGCTCGCTCACGTGCCTACAAGCACCAGTTTGGGCTTCTACAAGGAGTTGTAGATGAGATTCAAACTTAGCGTTTAAAGGAGAACCAGACGCTGTGGCCACTTGCCGCAGTTGGGCTTTTAATTGATTATCAAGTTCTCTGGCACGATCGCCGTGAATCTTACAGAAATCTTTCCATCTCTGAACTTCTTGTTCGGCGAAATCCCTCTCGGAAGTTACTGTGTTAAGGCGAGAGGCAAGTTTGTCAGCCCTTGCTTTCTCTTCCAGGCGTAAGGAACTCGCTCTCATGTGATCCACCATGGCGACTTCTTTCAGCTTCTTGTTAAGCTCTGCCAAGCGGCGGGCGTTGTCTCGTTCGCTCTCAATCCACCTCACATTGGCTTGTGATGCTTTGAGAAGATTATCAAGGTTAACATTCAATTCATTAACGTTATCTAATTCTCGGCGGTACCATTTAATAGTTTTGGCTTGGCCAAACAACAAGTCACACTGCCTAGCATTGGCATCTGCCAAGTTACCTATCTCGGTTTCAACTCGCCTCAGCCGGGTGTCAGAATGCTGTTGGCAACCTTAGAAGGGCAAGATCTAAGGGTCTCGGCGAAAGGACTAGAAATAAAGGAAAAAGATTCATAAGAAAAAAAGGGAGAGTTACCTTGAAGATCATCACGCTCAGTGGAAATCTTGATATTAGCATCAGACCATTTCGCTGCATCTATCTCTTTCTCTTTTAGCTGGCGCTCAAGGTCCAGATTCTCATGAGTAAGAAAGTTTATCCTATTGGTTTGGGCTTCAAAGGTATCAGCAAGACTCAGGCAGTGACGCATCCCCTAAACCAAAAACAAAACAAAAGAAGATTCAGAAAATGCAACCAGATGCACAGGCGGGAGAAGCAGAAACTTAGTTACCGCAACGGCCATGAAGAAATGCTCTTGAGGAGTCAAGTCACGAGCTGCAGAGGACAAGTCCCTTGTGTTGGCAAGGCCAGGTGTGGCATACTTCAGCATAGCTTCGTAGAAGAGAGAATCTGGACCATCCTTCCCTTCCAAAGCAAGAAGTTTGGAGAAAGATCCAGCAAACCTATTAACCGTCTCGCCAGAAGAGCCCTTCTTTGTAAGAGCGGCGAAAGAGGAACTACTAGCACCAACTTCGCTGGTATGGTGGACAAGAGTGGCTTCAGCAGAAAGTTGTTGGGGGAAAATGATATTATCGCCGAGATTGGAGGCAGGAATTATAGGTACTTGATCAGAGGGAGCTCCCATGGGCTTTCGCGCAGGTTCTGGCTCAGTCCTCAACACGTCACCATCTTTCTCCTCAGAGATGGTTTCCAAATGATCAGAGGGAGGTGATTTTCCTTTAAGAAAAATGTTAAACTTCTTTGAAGAAGATCCTGTGGAGCCAGAAATTGTTCGCTGAGAGCGAGGCACTGTTGGCGGAGGCAATACCACGGCAGGTTGTTGAGGCAGGCTATCGCCTGCATTAGCAGAAGTCTCGCTCTGAGAGTCCTCGGCGGAAGGTTTAGGCTTGATCCTTCTTAGCGTTTGACGGAGCTCTTCAGCGGGAGATAAGGCAGGAACATCCTGTGAATCGATAGACACACCTATCAGATCTCGAAACAAGCAGAGGCAAATATAGATATATATTTTAAAAATATAAGCAAATATATTTTTAAAATAGAGAAAACTGAATATGCTTGTTTCTAGACCTTCAGTTGTGTCTTTTCTAAGCCTAAGCAGAGGCAGAAATAGATATATATTTAGCGGAAAGTAAAATGTTCGTTACCTGAGCAGGGGATTTCCTCTTGGCAGATTTCTTGGCAGCAGCAGGCAGCAATAACCAATTGCCTTGGGAATCTACTTGTATATTTCCATCCTCACCACGATAAAGTTTTTCTTCTGACCACTCCAGATGGGTAAAGTCATGATTGTTGAAATGCTTGTGTTCCTCGGCGAAATCTAGTCGTTTGATCGTTCTATCTTTATCACACCATCCCAGAAGCCAAGGACCTTCGAGCGAGCAAGGGATAGCGGTCCAGCCGGTCTCTGAACTCTTCCTCGCCGTAGTAGTGCCCTTTTCCTCCTTGGCGTCTGCAGCACCAAGCATGACTTCTTCTGGTTTCTTTGCAAACCTTTTCTTGGTAACAAAGCGATAAGCCCAGGGCTCACCCTTTACAGAGGAAGGAAGAACATCGTATTGCTTCATAAAATTTTCAACGGTATACGACTCGGGAGAAAATTTTCCTTCTTCAAATAAATCTGGGTAGTTGGTTTTGTTACTACGGCGGAGCTTCCATTCCACCAAAATGCGAATGGCATTCGCCGTAAGCTGAAAGGGACTTTTCTTTATCGCCACAAGCAAGTCACACACGAATGTATCGGCAGGATCATATAAGGGAAATAAGTCCGCCTTACCAGCTTTAAGTGTGCCATAAGCGGTCACAGCCAACTCAGCATGTTGGCCCTCCGAACGAAGATCCTCCAGAGTAGTAGCGGTGGATGCTTTCTTCACCTTCTTTAAGGGCGTCAAAGTCAGAGGAGCGATGAATACTTTGTCATAAGCACAATACTCCGCCCACTTCTTCCAGGAGGGGAGAGCAGGAACTTTGGTAGCAGCAGGAGAAGAGGGAGATTCGACTTCATTAACTGGCGAGTTGGAAATTGGGGCGGTAGGATTTACAGAGCTAGAAGAGGTTGGAGTGGTGGAAGCCATGAGCACAGAGAAGTTGTCGGAAACAGGATACAGATAAGATAGCGGTTTACCGGAAAACTTGAAGTTATCGGAAAAGATGAATAGATTAGGTTAGTAATGCTGAAAACAGACAAATACACGAGTTTGATTCAAGGAAATGGAAAGAAGATGAAGTAAGAATGGTGGGCTCAAGGTATAAAGAGGTAAAAACAGAAAGGAAAGCAGCAGTAGCCGAGGGTTCAGGATTTTAGCAAGAAACTAGCTCTGGTGATTTTTGGTTCTCGAAGTGAAGAAGAAGAAGAAGATAAAGAGTTTAAGGCAAAATTTTGGTATTTATAGGAAAAGGAGGAGTAACTGGCGCCCGGCGGTTACAAATCATGGGAAGTTAACAGATATCATGGGTTCAGACGGTTACAAGTCATAAAGTGAAGACGGCTGCATGGAAGACACGTGGTGTAACGGAAGCGGAGATAAGGGCATGTGGCGTAATAGAGACTTAGTGGAGAACGTGATGCGACATTTTCGGCGAGAAGAATTTCACCTCCGGCGATCAAAGATCTTGGAGATGAAAGAGGCAAAATGTAAGGGTAGAAAATGCCATCGCATAGTAACAACATCCTAAGGGCTAAGATGTATCAAAAGGGGACTCATGAGAAGTATGGAATCAGCAAGGAAAACTGTGGGCGAAGCATATGATACCATGGCATAGCGGCGAGAAGAAATGATACCAGCGATGTAAGATTGGTGTAGCGTGGGAAGGTGATAAGTAG
>JAJJMA010058064.1:0-22162 GCA_023529015.1 Papaver nudicaule
CGATATTGATGGTAGTGACGATATCGATGATGACCTTGATACAGAGCATTTGTGCGCACTAGTGGATCTGCCGCCCCTTGCTTGGTCGTGATCTCCTACACGTCGTTTCTCTTTTCGTCTACATCTTCGTTTACAGCCCTTTTCTGTGCTTCTTCGTTGGTTTTTGTTTCTTGAATGTTACCAAGCCTCCGTTATTGGTTAATTACTTTGTTGCAACTACATCTTCGGTGTTGCCTCACCTCGCCGTCATTGCTATATTTTCTTTGGTGCTCCGTCCCTTGTATTTGACTTTGTCTTCTCTGGTGCTTAGTTCTTTGGTTGCAACTGTATCTTCTTCGGTGTCTCGTAACTTGGTCGTAACTGTGTCTAATAAAGCTTATAAGCTAACTGGCTGATGTATCATTAAATGTCGATTACGTGGTGAATGATAATAGTGGGTGGTTATTTGTCTTGAAAGTGGACAGTTGTGTGGAGAATTTGGAAGGCGTGTAACTGCTTTATCGGGTAATGGGAGATGTTTTTAATGGGTGCGACAATCAAGGAAACCCTAATGTGGTTATCTCATCTCCTAGTTTGTAACGTCTGCAGTATTTAAACCAAGTAGTTGGACGACGACAGGAGTTCTTCTATAGAAAGTTAGTCTTCACCGATTGTCTCTTGACAGTTTCCGTCTAAGTGAAAAGGAATTATCTAAAGAAATGGCCGACAGGGGAAAAGCGCCCATGGATGATGAAGAAAATAGCAGAAGAGAACAAATCCGAATGATAATGGAAAGGGAGGCCAATCTTGAAGGCGGTGGTTCTTCTGGGAGAGAGAGTAATCCTGACAAGGTGATTCGTCTCTTCGATCATCTCATAAAGAGTGATGAAAGGAGGAGAGAACGGAGAATGAGAGAAGATGGTGGTCCCTCGTATGACTGCCGCATGTATGAGACAAGATCGTTTTTCCGTCGTCATAGTGAGGAAATCTTATTGATGCTAGGAGAGAATCTTGTTTCTTCTGATGATGAGATACCTGTGAAGGTTGAAGTAAAAGAGGAATTCAATGATGCTGATCAGACTGCCGCCCGCTTTGCTCTTGTTCTGCCGGTTGATGGTCCTGCAGTAGATGTTGTTGATCCTGTTCCGGTGGTTGATGCTCCCGTGGTAAATGCTGATGTTGTTGCCCCAGCTGTTCCTGCTAACGCTCTGATTATTGAATTAGAGATGCTTGATGTTCTTGACGAAGACCGTGGTACTGTGGCTGCCCGACTCCGTGGCAGGCGTAGGAATATGAGGAATTAATGTTTTTTTTTTTTTTGGCTTCTCTAACGTTTTCAAATGCCACTCCGGTCTCCCCGTATTTCCATCTCTCCGTATACTGTGGGGAATCTTATTTGTTGACGACATGATGAGACTTCTCCCCCAAACTCCTGAATCCATTTCTTTCCCAACACCGCTTAATATGGTGACGATGTTTGGACAATGCAAAATTTGTGAAGGTCGTCACTGGACCTATGTCCACTTGTAATATGATTTCGCCCTTAGGTGGTGTAATTGTTCCACGTGAATCGTGGATGATTGTTGTTGGATATTCTAGCTGTTCGTCTCGAAATCCCATCTGTAGGAATCGCTTGTAGAATAAAATATTATAGGTGATTCCGTCGTTAACTAGCACCTTCGTGGTGTTCATCCCGTGGATAGGTAGGGTGATGATTAGGGGTCCGCTGCTCACTTGTACTTGTCGACCCTCCCTCGACTCTTCGCTTCTCGGCTTAGATAGGTATACTTCACTCTTGTTATTTTCTTGAGAGTTGTTGTTGTTTCCTTGTTGTTCTTCGGGCTTTGGTGCGGATGAGATGTATTGGCCGAATTCTCCTCGGCCTATGTATCTTTTTATCGTACTCCGAAGGTGTTTGCAATTATCGGTGGTGTGCCCCCGTGTTTGGTGATACTCACAGTAATCTTTGTGGTTGCTTGTTTCTTTTCTCTGTTTTCCCCTGGTAGTCGGGTAAATGAAATCCTTTCTTCCTTCTTCCCTCCTCAATATCTCTGACGGTTGCAGAGTTAGGTCTGAATATAATATCTCTTGATATTTTCCCATGCTTCGGCTATTCGACGGGGTTATCCTCTGCCTGAGTTTCTTCTCCAATTGATGGCTTTCCGCAATGCTCTTTTTTGTTCTGGCTTGATAGTCTTCGCTATTCGTTGTCTGGGAAGCTTCGCTTTCGTGGCCCTTTTCACTATCCTTCCTTTGGATTATCCGTAGTTCCCCTTCCTGTTTGCGCGTGTTGGTTCTTAGCTCCATTGTCAGCAGAGTGGCTCATTTCAGGTCGTACTTGTAACATTGTGTCTCCAACTCCTCGGTTCGTAGTTCTTCCTTCTGAATCTCCTTCGCGCTACTTCGTAGGCTTTCTTCGTTATCCTCGCCGGTATCCCCGCCTTCGTAGTTTAATATATTCAGGATGCTTTCTTGGTTTTGCCGCTTCAAAGCCAGAGTTGATAGTTGACCTATGATTCTTTGATTATCATCGGTCATGTTTATCTCTCCGTCTTTGCTTATCTGCCTCGGCTCTTCTCGGGCTACTTCGTTCATTCCCTTGATCATCCTCAGCGCAGTATCCATTCGAATGGGGTAGGGCGTCGCTCTGGTGTTTTCCGCAGTTTGCTTCACTATCCTCGTGCCCCGAGGGAGTCCTGGCTAGTCTCCAAAGTGTCGGCTTGCCAGTCTTCTAGTTTTTGTCCTGCTTTATCGTCTTCTGGAGCTTGCAGCGTTCTTCCCCACCTGAAATATGTAAAAGAGAAAATTACCTCGTAGCTTTGTACGTGGTTGTTATTGGTGACATATTTTTCACGCCCTTAGACCTAGTCAAACGTGTTTTGGGACCCGGTGTTGTTGGGTTTGCCGACGTAGGTATTCCCCAAACGTTCATATGGTCGTATGTCATATAACCGTCAAATCCACAAAGGATGGGATTTTATGCAGTGGAGATTTGGCTTAAGCCAGTATCTTCGTTTGCTACAACCTTAATCTCCTAAGCGTTCTTCGGGTGAAGATCGTTTAGACTGATTCTATCGTTGCTAGAGTATGGGCAGCGTTTCGTCTCAGATCTGAGCTTTTTGTGCCGCGACTTCTGCTTTGTTTTTCCGGAGAATACAAGAGCGAAAGATGAGTGGGATGCTCGCAGGAAGATACCAAAGAGTGCAAAGATCTTATTTAGTAACAAACTAGTTTTTATATATGTAATACTAAGATATCTATTTGTTATTTTAGGCTTAATTTTTCAAAGCAAAAGCCCTAATTTTAACCCTTATAAAACCATTTGAGTTACTGGAAAGTCTCTGTAAGGAAATCGAATAAAAACGAGCAGAATCAAAACAAGCGTTGAAAACTTATGCTGCTGAAATTTCCCAAGGACACTGGTCCCTGTTTCTAGCGCCAAACTGTTGATACTAATTATCCCATATCAAACATACACAAATCTTAATGACTAATAATGAACATCGACTAAGTGTTACTTTGGATCCTCGTCCCCGCACGTATCCAATGAATGGAACAACGATCTTAAGGACTCATCAGAAACTCTAAAATAACAAACAATCTTAGAAGCAAACTGAATTAGGCGGATCCACAACGAAGTGTTTCATCTCCTTATCATTAAATCATATTCATACTACAAATTCATATCGCAACAATATAGATCTTTTCTGATGATGATTATACTCGATTCAATACAGCTTGGGAATGATACTGTTTAATCTCTTCTTCCGATTCCGGAAGGTATTTCGACTATAGTATATCCTCTTGTGATTTTATCGACCCCTCCTCCCTTGGTGAGGAGGAGTATTTATAGTAATTAAGGGAGAGGATTCCTCTTCGTTATCCTTAGTTCTTCTGATGCTCTGCTGGTCTTTCACGACAGCTGGCTTCTGCACACCGCCCATACGGTGCAATCCTGTGTTGACACCTTTCCATTGGTGTTTATCTTCATTATACGAATCCCTTGATGCTCTCGATGTCCTAATTCTTATCCGCTAAGTTGCTTTACACTGCTGTCTGATCCATCCATGTATTGACGCGTGCCCCTAGCCTTCTGCATTCCTATAAAGTGCTGATGTGACTTCTTGGAGGGTGTCGTGGGTCGATGATGCCTCCCCTCGTTCTTTTGATTACCTCGGTGGCCTACTTCGGAGTAGCTTCGCACTTCGCTTTGTCTTCTCTGCCGTGCCTTCTTACCTTTGGTTGGGGTTTGTTGGATATTGATTTTTATGCATTAACAATGGACTCGGGTGTGGGTTTGTGTCAGGATCGCGGGTGTTACAGGTTGGTATCATAGCTAGTCTGATGTCTTGGCAGACTAGCAGTTAGACTGATAGTGTACTTGTGTATGATTGAGCTCATATGACATGAGTATTGGTTGATGACTGAGCATGATTGCTTGCTTCTGTTCGTATAACCGTTTTCTTATGTGAGTCATTGTGTTTTCATGATCCTTAGAAGATGAGTCGACGTAACGATAACGCTGATGTGAGCATGACGGCAGTAGTGCAAGCTTTGAATGCTGTTGCACAAGCTATGAATGCACAAGTATGCTAACAGAACGCACCTCAACCACCACCTGTGAATCACCGAGCTGAACTGGTGAAGAAATTCTTAGGACAGAGGCCTGAACCTTTCAAGGGCCATCCTGATCCATTGGTTGCTGAAGAGTGGATGCATAAGATCGAGAAGATCTTTTCCTTATTGGAAGTTGCTGATGACAACAAGATGAACCCTGCAGTGTATATGCTGGAAGGAGAAGCTACACGATGGTGGGATTTGACGTCGTTCCAGGAATGATGGGGTATTCACTTGACAAGAGTTTAGACTTGCATTCTTGAGCAAACACTTCCCTCAAGATGCAAGAAATCAACGTATGATTGAGTTCATGCATCCAACTCTAGGAATATGACTGTAGCACAGTACCAAGATAAGTTTGAGGAGCTCTCTCGATTTGCACTCTTTATGATTGCAGATGAGAGGATGAAGGCTTTTACGTTTCAAGAAGGATTGAGACCAGCTATCAAGAGTAGGATATCAATATTTAGGATTACCACCTATGCTGAAGTTGTAGAAAGAGCAATGATTGTTGAGAGAGACTTGGAAGAGGCAAGTAGGATTCGAGAATGCCATCATAGTGAGAGGAACAACAATCGTAACAACAACAATAACAGGAGGAACAACACACCATATCAGAGAAACAACACCACCACTCAGAGGAGAGACAATGTGGCCAATGCACAAGGAGGGTCAGCTGGACCAGTGTGCTTTGAGTGTAAGCAACCAGGCCATTTCAAGAGGTTTTACCCTGAACTTGCTAATAAGCAACAACAACCATTTGTGCCTCAACAACAACAGAACAACACTCAGAGGAATGCACCACCGCATCAGATAAGGATGCAGAATAATCAGCAGCCTAAGGCATTCAACACTGTGCAAGTAACTCAAGATGAAGACAACGTAGTGGTTGGAGGTATATTTCTAGTTTTTAACACTTGGGCTAAGATTTTGTTTGATACTGGTGCTACGCATTCATTCATTGCATCATCCTTTGTATCATCATTAGGTTTGAAAACTGAGAAACTCACTGAGAGTTTTGGTGTAGCTAATACCGTAGGAGGTAGCACACAAGTCAACAGTGTGGCTAGATCATGTTTAGTGTGTATAGCTAAGCATGAGTTCTTAGTTGATTTGGTTGTCATGAACATGGCAGGTTATGACGTGATCCTGGGAATGGATTGGTTATCTACTTGTCATGCTAAGTTTGATTGTTATCTTAAACGTGTTACATTACGTTCTAGAGAAGGTAAAGTGGTACATTTCACTGCACCACGTATCTTCATGAAACCACTTATGTTATCTGAGAGATGCACTAGTCATTCAAGTGCTAGAAGTTTTCTGTATCACGTGGAGATGTTGGAAGGAGGACAAGAGTCACCAACTGCTGAAGGAATTCCCATTATTGAAGAGTTTGCTGATGTGTTTCCACATGAGTTGCCAGGTTTACCACCTAGAAGAGAAATAGAGTTCTCTTTTGAGATTCAACCAGGTGTCTCACATATTTCTATAACTCCTTATCGAATGGCACCTATAGAACTGCAAGAGTTAGACAAACAACTACATGAGCTAGAGGATCAAGGATTCATTAGATGCAGCACTTCACCATGGGGTGCATCAGTTTTGTTTGTGAAGAAGAAAGATAGCTCATTACGGTTGTGTATTGATTATCAACAGTTGAATGGAGTCACAATGAAGAATAAATACCCTTTACCTAGGATCGAGGATCTGTTTGATCAATTGAAAGGTGCTCAGTACTTTTCAAAGATTGATTTACGTTTAGGTTATCACCAACTGAGAATCAAAGAAGAGGATATACCAAAGACAGCATTCCGTACACGTTATGAACACTTTGAGTTTGTAGTAATGCCATTTGGTCTCACTAATGCACCAACAACATTTATGGACCTTATGCATCGTATCTTTTGGCCATACTTAAACAAGTTTGTCGTGGTATTTGTAGATGATATTCTCATTTACTCAAGGTCTAAGGAAGAACATGAAGAACATCTTAGAACATCATTGGCATTGCTGAGAGCACACCAGCTATATGCAAAGTTAAGCAAGTGTGAGTTTTGGCTCACTGAAGTACAATTCTTAGGACATGTAGTCTCAGAAGAAGGAATTAAAGTGGATCCATCTAAGATTGAAGTTGTAACTAAGTGGGAGAGACCAAAGAATGTATTTGAAGTACGTAGTTTTCTTGGTTTAGCAGGATACTACATAAGATTTGTTTTGGATTTCTCTAAGTAGCAGCACCACTGACAAGATTGACACGCAAGGATGTCAAGTTTGTGTGGAGTGATGAGTGTGAAGAATCATTCACTATATTGAAGAAAAGATTAACCATTGCACCAGTCTTAACCACACTAGTAAGTGGAGTTGGATATGTCATCTATTCAGATGCGTTATTGAAGGGATTAGGATGTGTGCTTATGCAGGAAGGTAAGGTTGTAGTTTATGCTTCTAGGCAGTTGAAGACACATGCGATGAATTACCCAACTCATGACTTAGAACTAGCAGCTATAGTGTTTGCATTGAAGCTATGGAGACACTATCTTTATGGTGAGAAAATTGACATATTTTCTGATCATAAAAGCCTGCAATACATTTTTACACAAAGAGATTTGAACTTGAGACAAAGAAGATGGATGGAGTTTCTCAAGGATTATACCTATACGTTTCATTATCATCCAGGAAAAGCTAATGTAGTTGCAGATGCATTAAGTAGAAAGTCAACAACAATGGTGGCAAGCATGGCAATGCATGCATGGGATTTGCATAGAGAGATAGAGGAGACTGACATACATGCTGAAGAAATAGTATGTAATACCATGATTGTGCCAGAACTACAACAACAGATTCAGGAAGCTCAACGGAGTGATTTGGATACATAAGCAGTTGTCAGAAGGCCAAACACCTGATGGATGGAGCAATTTTGCAAGTGGATTGAGATTCATGGGAAGATTGTTTGTGCCATTACCACTCAGAATGAAAGTATTAAAAAAAGCTCATAATTCAAAGTTTACAGTACAATCAGGAGGATCAAAGATGTACCATGATATGAAGAGACAGTATTGGTGGAACGGAATGAAGAAGGATGTAGCTTTATTTGTGTCAACATGTCTCACTTGTCAACAAGTAAAGTTTGATCATCAGAAGACAGTAGGATTACTTCAACCCTTACCAATTTCAGAATGGAAATGGGATCACATCACTATGAATTTTGTTATGGGTTTACCCAGAACAGTTCATGGTAAGGATACCATATGGGTTATTGTGGATAGACTAACTAAGTCTGCACATTTCCTAGCTATTAAGAAGAAGGATACATTGACTACATTGAGTCAATGTACATACATGAGATTATTAGTGAAAAAGAAGGGGTACCGAAATACTACCAACTTTTCGTTTTGGCTCGTGAGTCTTATGGTAAAGTCTGGACGATCTCAAAAATCAATATCCAAACCTCTAACCGGAGTAATCTCGACAGTTAGGTAATAACGTACTACTTGGTGCTTTAATTATAAATCAGAGTTATAATGCGGAAAGTAAAAGCACACAAGACACCAAACGTTTTTTAACGAGGAAACTGCCTTGCAGAAAAACCTCGGGACCTCGTCCAGTTTGAACACCGCCCAGTACAAACTGACTACAAACACTAGCCTACTATAAGACTTCGGTCTGGGATGTAGCAGAGACCAACTCAAGCCCTCCAAGCGAATTGGCTACTGTCGCCTTCCTTACGTCTCTGGATCCCCCACAGATCGTCACGCACTTGATTCCCCTAGCTGACGTCCGTTACAGGCCTAGGAGTTGCTTTGACCGCTGTCAAAGGCTTGTGTCAGCAATACTGGGTTTTAAACCAAACTGTTGACGTATGGTGTAACTGTCCTCTTCAGTTTACCATACACAAGATGACTTCCTTCGGATTGTTAGATCCAGGTCATACGGAAATCTACTTCTTGAATCGGGGCTGACACGCAAACCAAGTAAGCAATGCCCAATTCGAATCTACCTCAGTTATACACGAAGAACCACTTAAGGAGCTTATATAACTGGAGCCAACTAGGTCTTACAACACCGAGTGCAGCCGTGCGTTGCTACCTTTCCAACCTTGTTGAGTAACGTATCAGTTCTTGAATAGCCGTATATCAGAAGAGACGGACTTTAGAATAGACAAGAACGTGATCAGGTTACCAAGGTTACAGGTTAATCCGATTTCAACCAAAGATGGTTTCAATCTCCTACCTGTGCTTCCCAACTCTCAAGAGAAGTCTTTATAGTCGTAGGGAGTTCCCAGAGGAGCTGCAACCTATAGAGGATGACTATACCACAACAAGCATTCACCGAAGTGAAAAGAGTTTACGTTACGTTCCCTAAGGACCTTCACGTATGCTTGATGCTTGCGGTATTTGTCCGTAGACACCTCTATTTATAGCACTCAATAAGATAGGTTGCTTTGGAATTAAGCAATCAATTACTTGTCCCACAAGTTAAGGAAACCCTAAACTTGCCAACCAAGTAATAGAGATTAATCTCAATTGGAATTCTTTTTAGAATTATCTGCCAAGTGTTTTGTTGGCTCAAAAACACTTCAAGATAGAAATCCAACAGACAGACCAGAGATAATCTTATCTTATTGACTCATTGAGGATCGTTAGATGGAACACAAAAGGTCTTTATGTTTTACACAAGTCCATCTAAGAGATAAAGGAGTTTGGAATTTGACTCAGAGTGAAATTCTAAAAGAATATACACTAAATTCGACAACCAGTTAGATATCCACGTCAGGTTCACGTACTGGTACGTGAACAAAATAGACATCTCGAACTCAGGAGAATACCCAAGTGTCTGGTACGCAAACCGGTTCGGGAACCGCCTGTCGGTCAAATTTGGTCAAATCTGGATTCCGCTGGAAGCACTGGGCTGAGCCAGAACTTAGACGTGAGAACGTCCTCAGCTGTGATCCATGGACTCTTTGCTCAAGAGTACTCCTTTAGATTCATCCATATCCAACTAACAGTTTGCAAGCAAACCATTGCAATGGACATATGGCGTCGAATCTATCTCGTACATTCTTGATTCACAGTATTCGTGGGATCAAATACTGGTCATGACACAAGGCCATGTTACACAAGAACACGATCTCAATCGCTATTATCACTACTAAAGTAGTCGACTATATTCCGAAAGAATAGAGAAAGTATAATAGAAGAATATCCATAAAGTCATAACTCCTACTAACCTTTTGTCGATGAAGAATAATTGATGTCTTCTTTGTCTTCACAGTCTTCGTCTTCAAGGTCTCTACTACTTTGTCTATATCCCATTTCCGAAATCTAAACTCTAGTAGGCTAAATCAAGAATTGAGTTTTGACACCTAAAACTGACAACTAGCTTGACATACCAACGCTAGTGGGTTTGACCGGACAATGCCCTAACAATTTGGTTACATGGGACTCCAATATCCATTGTATCTGACAGAGATTCTCGTTTTACATCACAGTTTTGGCAAAGCTTACAAAAAGCTTTGGGAACTAAGCTGTCACTTAGTACATCATATCATCCTCAGACGGATGGACAATCAGAAAGAGTGATTCAGATTGTGGAAGACATGTTGAGCATGTGCACTGGACTTCAAGGGAAGCTGGAGTGAGCATTTACCATTAGTGGAGTTTGCATACAACAACAGTCATCAGGCTAGTATAGGAATGGCACCATATGAAGCATTGTATGGTAGACCATGTAGATCGCCAGTTTGTTGGACTGAGATTTGAGAAATAAGCATATTTGGACCTGACATGGTACAAGAAACCACTAAGAAGGTGCAACTGATTAGGCAAAGGCTAATCACAGCACAAAGTAGACAGAACAATTATGCAGATAAGAGACGTAGACCATTAGAGTTCAATGTGGGTGACATGGTATTGTTAAAGGTTAGCCCACATAGAGGAATCAAGCGCTTTGGTAAGAAAGGGAAGCTTTCACTAAGATATATTGGACCATTTCAAGTATTGCGTCGAGTTGGAGCAGCTGCATACCAGTTGGAACTACCACAATAGATTGGACATGTGCATGACACCTTTCATGTATCAATGCTGAGGAAGCATGAAAGGGATCCCTCATATACTATTGACCATGTACAAGACATGGACTGGGAGGATTTGGAGATTCAAGAAGATGCTACATATGTGGAACAACCAGTGAAGATATTGGACTACAAGAAACATGTATTACGCACTAAAACCATTCCCATGGTTAAGATACAATGGCAGCGTCGACAAGTTGAAGAAGAAACATGGGAAATGGCATCTGAGATTCAGGACAAGTATCCTGAACTCTATAGAGGTAATACTTGAATTACGAGGACATAATTCTTTTAAGGGGGGTAGGGTTGTAATACCCTGACCCAGATTCATCTGCATACATGCATGATATAGTCGAGTATGAGTCATTTCTTGTTGTTTGTGTGTGTTATACTATGCACGTTGTGTGTAACGCATGCCTTGTTTGCTCACTATAGATAAGTGTAGGGAGTTTCCTTAGCCGCAGGGGTTAAACAGAGGATGTCCAAGCATGTTAGATAGCGCAGATGAGCATGTATGGCTAGCCATGACACTTAGGCTAGACGAGGCTGAGTTAAGTTGTTTCATGATTTTCTTTCGAGCACGTATTTTGTGATGGTAGAGTCTTGGTTAAGGTAGAGAACCTTACACATGATTCAGAGAAGTTTTGATAACCATTACCTTGTCATAGGCTTAACATGTCACATAGTCATTGGTTATGAGAGACTGAGTATATGGAAACTCTTTTACCTTGCGTACAAGTTAAGATAGTCCGTAGCTAATGAAACTAGACATAGAATAACAGTATATAAAGAGATCTTGAGGTTGAGTTTAGGGTTGCCACAAGAAGGAGAGCTAGAACCCTTGAGAACATAACTTGGAGCTAGAGCTGATAGAGGTCTCTGGTGTATCATACCTTGATTGTTGCTGTGATTGCTTGCTTGTTGAGGTAGGCGCAACACCAAACCTAAAAATGTTTTGATTAAGCTTTGGTTTTCTTTAAACTTCATGTTTTACATATTTTGATGATCAACTTACCTTGTTCTTCATCATGATGTTATACTTTGGGCTGCGGTCCATGAGACGGGTTTGATCTCTAAATACTCTATGATTTGGATACGAGTTATCCATGGAAACAGATGTGATTTCTTAAACCTGCGCAGGGTAGCTCTTGTTTGAGCTGAGCTCCGGTTGTGTGAGATGATTACTATGTTCTTTGCTTGATATTGGGTTGTCAATATGGTTCAGAGGTTATGTGCTTGCTCATGTTGAATTATTTTGAAACTTGCATATGTTATGCATATAAAACTGTTTTGTTGCTTCTTGCCTACTGAGTGTCACAACTCACGTCGTTTAATGACCTAAATTCCAGATTTCATGACTACTCGTGGAGCTAACAATGGAGGGAGTTAGAAGCTGATATACAAGCTTGTTTTGCTTAGAAGTTTGCCGTTTTAGATGTTTATTTCAGTTGATTGTAATAAGTATCATCAGACCTTGTGATGATGAGTAGAAGCAGTTTAGGACTGCTGGTGTTTATTTCTTTTCTTAGAGCTTTGAACCGTGTCTCAGTTTGATTTAAGTAGAGAAGACATATTCAGTTGTTTTGGAGTTCATTAAATGTTATCCATGCCAGTTATCTTTACGTAGAACCTTGTATAGATGTTAAAGCCTTATACATGTTGATACTGAACCCTTCACCTGATGATAACCATGACTACCATGAGCTATGCCTAGCTATTAGTATGAACCTTTGCTGCTGTTAGTGTCTGACGCTGATGATACCTATAACCTGTATAGAATGCTATGCCTAAAGCTGTGAGTTGATGTATGATGTACTGCCAGATATCAAGTCATTGTACTCACCTGTCAAACCTTCAACCATCAATGATGATGTGTTACCGTTAGTCTCACTATGACCACCTCATACCATCTGTCATGATTCACCTTCACTTAATACATCGAGGAAGCCATACTCATGCTAGTACTCAATGACCCTGTTAAGACCATGATATGCCTTTAACAATGAAGTAGGAGAAGAACTTTGAGATTACCCTTATGCACGCAATGATGATGCTCTAACCATCACAGAGTAGCTATCATTGTCATATATTGTCGTTTCAGACCAAACCTCAAGATGTGTAGTAAGCCATTACAACATTACCCTGTGACTACATAGCTATACCTTACAACCTGAGTCAGTCTCTATAATGCGACTCAATGCCTGTGAGGTGCACTTGGATGTAGTACACCTATCTAGGAGAGACACTGATGTGTAGTATACTTGATCATAAGGAGTGAACATATACGTCATGAGACGTTACAGAACTAGTAAGCCACTAGACCTTGTAGATGTATAGCTTGAATCCATGTATGATTATCTCAGGTACCAGTTCACCTCAACTGATGTGAGGTACCCATCATTATACTTTGATATGATAGTAACATGTATGAACCATGAAGCATCACCCCTAGACCTCTATGAACTGTGTTGCTGCAATGTGATTCCGTTGTTGATATGACTCTGTGAGTATTGGGGCATACTTTCCCGTCTAGTGGGTGAAGTGTTTAGTAGCCTGAGCTTGAGCTTGGATGGTCGTATTTGGGCTCTGTCTTAGGGGGTTAACATGCTGCAATCTTCCATGGACTCGGGTGTGGGTCTGTGTCAGGATCGCGGGTGTTACAAATATAAATAGGAGTGGTATCTCTCCTTAAAGCTTTATCCCTCTACCAAGATTTTCTTCGGATCTATAGCCTGTGTCTGCCGCTTTTCTTTTCAGTTACCTCTGAGCTTTTGCTATCGGTCTAGAATTGCGAGAAAGTCTTCTCCAGGGATCGAGAAGCCTAGAAGTACCTCTGTGGGAAACTAGTTTATGTTTTACTAGTCTTCTTTGTATTGTACTTGTGTTCTGTTCTATCACGTCTATCAAACCTTGCGATCTTGTTTATTCTATGGTCCTTCTCTTCTGCAATAAGGCCACATAAGATCGCTGTGATTAGAACATACTCTTTATCTATTAACCTGGATTTGTCAGCAAGCCGCTTTCCGTTTGTGTGCCTAAACTATAGATATTGAGTGGAATCAAGATTGTTGTTATTAGATTTGTTCTTTGCAGGTACACTGTTCTTCAAGGTCATATCATATCGTACTTGCCACAACTATCTGCTTGATTCCAACTGGGACGACAAGGTTGCTCTTTCGGGAGTTTTGGTTTTGAAACCTTGATCGATATCTCGAGGAGTTTATTACCAAAATAAACTTAAATATCCTCGCTCTTGGTGTAAAACGACTTCGGTTAAATATCTGTTAGTTACCAGGGATATCATCTAGCGATTTGACCTGCCACTATTTGGTTGTTGTCCATAAGGTTGTAATCGTCTGATTAGAGGTCAGGTAGCGATAGTCCCCGCGACGGGCTGTGAGGCAACTCTTGCGTAAGACAGTAAAGGATGTTTGTTTGCGTAAGGGAGTACATGTGCGTGACCACCTTGCTGTGGTTGGAGGCGTAGGAATACTGAGGGGAAATCTTTGTGACAAATAGTCGTATTAGGGTCATATTGTCTGCACCAGCCAGTCCGAAGTCTGAGAGTAGGTGTGTTGGCGGCTTAATTCTTAAGAGTATTCAAACTGGACGAGGTCCCGGGGTTTTTCTACGAGTTTGTAGTTTCCTCGTTAACAGAAATCTTGTGTGTACTTTACTTTATTTCCGTATTATATTTGATGCTTCATTTATAATTAAAGTATCGTACTTGGTTGTTGACATAGACTTTCGGATTCTTGTATTGACTCCCTTGTGTGAATCAATCAGATCTGAAGGAGATCTTGTTCTTGAGTTCTTGAGTACATGAACCGTTCAAGGTTTTACTTATAGGTGGACTAAAATAAAAGATTGGTGGTGTACTCGATACGCTCGTCTTTTCAATTGGAACACTAATAGAAGATGCACAGAGGATGGAGTTGGAAAGTTTATTAAAAGAATATGAAGATGTGTTTGCCTAGAGGATGAACGAGATGCAAGGGATCGATCCAAGCTTATCATGTCATCACCTGGACATCAACCCTTTGATGCGGCCGTTCAAGCAAAGACTAAGTAAACTTGCGGATGTGTACCAGGAAGCAGTTGAATCCGAGCTTAACAAAATGATAGGGACATGAATAATCAAGAAAATTCAGTACGCGGATTGGATCTCGAACATGGTGATAGTCCCAAAGAAGAACAAAGGAGTGTGAATCTGCATCGATTTCAGCAACTTAAACAAGGCATGTCCGAAGGACCCTCACCCTTTGCCAAGCATTGATCAAATGGTAGACGCCACATCAGGGCACGAGTTGTTGGCTTCATGGACGGTTATTCCGGGTATAACCAAATACCTTTGGCAGAAGAAGATCAGAGGCACACAACTTTCACCACAACCAATGGATTATCCTGTTACACCCGTATGCCATTTTGTTTAAAGAATGCAGGTGTCACATATCAAAAGGCTATGGAAAACATCTTTCATCCTTGGTTGAAGAAAACGGTGGAGGATTACGTTGATGACATGTTAGTAAGGAGCAAAAAGGCAGAAACACAGTTGGAGGCCTACGAGAAATACCGTAGAAAATGCGACAAATCAACATGAAGCTCAATCCTGCCAAGTGTATATTATGAGTTACTTCGGGAAAATTTATGGGATATGTCGTTACGAAAACATGAATCGAGGCAGACCCAGCGAAAGTGCAAGCAATCAGAGATATGCCTTCCCCCGCGACAGTAAAAGACGTGCAAACATTAAGTGGGAGGATAGCAGCTCTGAGTAGGTTTATTGCTCGATCCTCGGACCGATGCAAATAATTTTTCAGTATTCTAAGGAAAGGGGAAAAATTTGTATGGACAGACGAAAGAGAGGCAGCATTGCATGGAATCAAAAACTACTTGGCAGGACTACCTGCTCTGCAACGATCAAAAAAGGACGAAGATTTAAGACTATACATTGCAGCCAATTCTGACGCAATTAGTGCGGCGCTCGTGACCACCAGAGATGGAGAAAAGCCAGTGTATTACATCAGCAGGACACTCTTTCCCGCAGAGAAAAATTACACCAAGTTAGAGCAACTCATACTAGCACTGACTCAAAAACTTAGGACATACTTTCAAACTCATCGAGTCATCGTATTAACTAAAACTCCAATCAAATCAGTTCTTAAAAATTCCCAGGCAGCAGGAAGGATTGCAAAATGGAACGCTCAAATAGGGCAATATGATGTAATCTACGAAATTCGTAGGACACAAAAGTCACAGGCTATTTCCGAATTTCTAGTCGACTTTCCTGTAGAAGAAGACGATGAAGGAGAGCCAATGTTGGACATCGAAGAAGAAGAGGGACCATAGATCTTTTGCAGCAGTGTCACCCTCGACGTTGGGAAATATTCATCGATGGATCAGTAAATGGAGATGGTCATGGAATTGGGATAGTCTTCACTTCACCAGAGGAAAAACAAACAATATATTCACTTCGATTAGAATTCGAAGCCACGAATAATGAAACAGAATACGAAGCAATGATTCATACACTAAAACTCATGATAGAAATGGAAATTCGGTAGGTAAGGATAACCACAGATTCTCAGCTTGTGGTCAGGCAACTTGATGGGAGCTATCAGTCAAATGGTTCATTATTGAAATATAAAAAATTACCAAGAAGGTTAATGGCAAAATTTCCAAATCTAAAAATACGACACATATGCAGAAAGGATAACAAATACGTAGACACTCTGGCATTCGTTGCCTCAAAAATAACAGACCCAAACATTATCGCCATGGAGATTGGAAGACTCAAGGGGGGAGCTCGTAATGGCAATCGAAGAAGAAATCGAAGATTGGAGATTACCAATAAGAAAGTACTTGGAAACCAAGGAATTACAGAGTAATCCACTTCAAGTTCACAAATAATCAGTAGGTCAGGAAACTACAGAATCCTCGATGGGTCCTATATCGACAATCATATCTGGGTCCACTGCTAAGATGTGTTCATCGAGTAGATGGCGTAGCATTAATGACAGAACTTCACAGTGGTGAGCAGGAACTCAATGTGGAGCAAGAACATTAGCTCAAAGAACCAAAGCTCAGGGGTATTATTTGCCCTACATGCATGCTGATGCAAGGACATGTCTTGGAGATGTGATGCTTGTCAAAGATTTACCAAAAGGATTCACGCACCTGCAACGAACCTGAACTCAGTATTGAGCCCATGGCCCTTCGCAAAGTGGGGGGTCGATATAGTAGATCCTTTCATTCGAGGATCAGGACAGCGACATCATATCATCGTCGCGACGGACTACTTTTCAAAATGGATCGAAGCCAAAGCAATAAGGCACCATAAGAGTCGAGATGTATTCACTTTCTTTTGGGAGAACATATTTTGTCGATTCGGAGTCCCTGCCGAGATAGTTACGGATAATGCAAAAGAATTATTAAGTGCTGATGTCAAACTCTTGCTCAACCAATACAACGTGAGGCTAGGGACATCGACGCCAATTTATCCGCAAAGCAATGGACAGGCAGAGGCAACTAATAAGACAATTGTATAAAATCTGAAGAAAAGGTCCTGCATCACAAAAAAAAAACAATGGTGCGAGAACCTCCACAATGTATTATGGGCTTTTCGAACATCTCGAAGAGAAGCAACGGGGATGGCACCATTCCAGCTTACATTTGGAACAAAGGCAGTACTGCCCACCGAAGTAATGTTACCTACATACAAACACAAATCATGGGAGCAAAACTTTACAACCGACTTGATATTCGCAAAATTAGATGACCTCGAAGAGAAAAGAGAGGAAGCACTCCATCACATCATCAATTACCAACAAGGACTAGCAAAAGGATATAATGAGAAAGTCATTGAAAGATAGTTCTATCCAGGAGAATTGGTATTGCAAGAAATCCCTCCCTATCAGAAAGGTGATGCTGGAAAATTTGAACCCATATGGGAAGGACCATTCAAGGTGCAACAAGTGGCAGGAAAAAGAGCATACAAGTTAATCAATGAAGATGGAGTCGGATTAGGGAATGCGTGGAATGAGAAATATATACGAAAGTATTACTCGTGAAAAAACAATGTACTTCGATCTCAAACTCCGGATAAAAGTATTATTTCATAGCTCGATCTGTTACATCTCGATTCAAACTCTAGATCATATTCTTTTTTTGATTCAAACTCTAGATCCTATTCGATTAGGCGTATCTCCTTTAAGGCCTCGACGCCATAAAAACGAAAAGGCTATGATGCCATCTCCTTTAAGGCCTCGACGCCATATATATATATATATAAAGGCCTTGACGCCAATTATGAAAAAGTCCTACCGGTGTTAGGCACATAACTGAGGCACATGTAGTCGTAAGGGCCATACGAGCTACATTGCATACTCATCTACCCACAATATACTATGTTAGCGGTGGGTACTTTGCATCGAATCTACATAAGCTAGAGGCATTTGGACCCACTAACACGCGACCCATGAGACCTCCTTAATGAGGCGTCATGGGGATAATAAATCGGATTAACATTTACCATTAGGGTGGATGGAACCCCGAGCCAGCTAATTAGCTTACATTCACGGGAATGATAAGCAAGATTACGCATCCAAGGGGACCTCCTCTAAAAATCAAATATAGCCTCGAGGAGGGGCGAGCGAGAGTGGAATAGTCGAATTCCAGGCCGCGATAGGAGAACAATACCATGTCTAAGATCCAGTTCTGACCGACACTCCCCCATTGTGCTACTTGATTATCGAGGTCAAAAGTAGCTACCTACCATAAGATTCCGACTTTACTTAGGCAAAACAGGTATCCAAGGTATTAAACTCACGCCTCCCAGGAGGATACTCGATATCTTCGATACCTACCATAAGCTCCTATGTACTGAGGCAAACCAGGTACCTGCGACCTCGATAGCCAGTGTCTACTTGAGATCGGGCAAGTAGCGAAAAGCCTTTGGGAAGAGTGATCTGCAGTCCCCACTAGCTTGGTTTACTGCCCCCCACATCAAAGTAAGCCCTAGAATGGCACTTGTAATTGGTAAAATCCCCAAAGGATAGATTTTACCAATACACCAATGATTTCTTCATCTACAATCTAGTTTTGCAAATACACTAACTAAAAGATAAGAGACAATGAATTATTATTGATAGATTAATATTATTACAAGGATTTCTATAAGAGCTAGATTTGATCTTCATGTTCTTGAGTAGATGGGAGGAGTAGAGGAGAAGATGGGGTAGAGAGAGAAAGTCATTGAGACCATCCCCTTCTTTTAGGGTTACATTGCTTTTTATATGAGATTGAGACCTACTCAACGGATTTACCAAACTACCCTTAATTGGAATCCTATGCTAAAATTCCTCTATGGTGTATCTTTTCTTAGGTGAGGCTAAGTTACAACGGTCTTAGCTTGGCGCCACATCACTCCAACACTAATTAATTATTGTCCTCTGTACCCGACAAGTAGGTTCAGCGACCTTACTTTCTAATCTTCTAACTTCAGCGGGATGATCTTCTTCTGGATAAGGACGCTGACGCGATGTCCACTGAGTCAACGAGTCAACACTGACAACCTGATAATTCTGATTTCTAATTAATGCTCAACTACCTCTCAGCTTCCTGTCGGTGATGTATCCTTTATCCGCTGATCACAGTTCGCCTTTCATTCTTTTCACGATGCCCGCTGATGTGATCCTTGGCGTTCCACCCGCTAATCTCCTGTGTTTGGCGATAAACCTAAAACTTATGTTGATGATTCTGTACTTTTCACTGATAGTCTTCTTACGCAGCTTCACCTCTAAGATGCTTTTATTTGTAGAAGGCATTTTCTACACTCACATTTTGCCCCTTTGCTTATGGATGGTTCGCAGATTAATCCTTAAGCAAAATCTTCTTGAAGCGTCGTCTGGTGCAAGCGGAGTAAGCAAGTAAAGTCTTCGAAGTAGTTTAACAGGATCTTATTCTTGACATGGATAGCTTCTTCGGCGAACTATCTTGGACGAATCTTCTGTTGGCGGTGACGGCTCTGACATGGATTGTCGTGTTGTCTTCAATCGTGCTTGACTGACTCTGAGATTTGGACTTCAATGAGCTGATGTAAACTTGAGAGGATCTCTTGTCTTCAGCGGATGACCATTGCTTGTTGAGAAAACTGTTGTATGAAAATCTGAGGAGCTTCTTCTTCAATAGGCTGGCAAGATTCGACGACCATTAATGTGAATGAGGTGTTGGTTGTTTCCGCAGTCTCCAAATATATTTGTTGAGTGTTGGTTGATGAAAATTTAGGAGGCTTCAGCGATCTTTATTTGAAAGTAAAGGCTTTGTCTGCTTCTTCAACTGGAGGAGATATGAAAAAACTGTACAGACCCAAGTCGTTCTACGACGATCTTCTTTATTGTTGTGGATCGTGATCATAACTGACTACTTGTGAACTTCAGAGCGGTAATTGTATATTGGCGAACTTTGCGAGTAACAGTTGGTTGAATTTTTGTTGTTGCTGAAGGAACTGAGCGGAAGAGTATAACTTGCTTTTAAAATATATATGTATATTTACCCCTACTCTTGCGCGAGGTTCTGAAGCAACGACTCTAGATTCATCGACTTGTGGTTGACATGTCTGCTTTCCTGCTTTTATCGCTATGCCCGCTTTGTATTGATTTAAAATCCCTGTATTCGCCAAGCGATGTCCTGCAAATAAATCATAGAGAAATCAAAAAGATTTTTTTTCTAGCTTCGTTAATATACTTTTTAGCTTTGTATTTCATATACATGGTTGCCCCTTTTTGCTTTGAAAAGTAAAGAACCGAGACTTTTGAAAGCAAAAACAAATTAAGACTTGTGCATTTTATATATGGCTCTGCCCCTGTTGGTCATGCTAGGAATCTTGTAAAATGCAATAGGAAACAATAACTCGAAGTAGTTATGACATCTTAATATGATAACTTGGGTTAGTGATACTTAGCTCTCAGCTGTTAGATGACTATCGCTTGTTTATTGCTAAGTTCGGCGGGTAATATAAGATTGAACCGCTGCCCCAACGTGTATCAACTGGTAGTTACCAATTTCACATCGGCGAAATTTCGTGGCGTTCAGCGGGTATTTTGTTGTAAAGTCGTCAATCCCTTTGAATGAAACTACATTTGTTACTCAAATTAAAGATTTAACGTACTAAGGCATATAACAAAGCAAGTTTAAAGGTAAAAGATAATATTGTAGATGCAAATAGTAATGCGAACTTAGTGATCGTGCCCCTGCCATGGTTAGATAAGAGAAGTGGAAATGCATTTATAATGACGAATGTATCGAAGTTGAGCGTATAATGAAATGTTTGTAAAGTTTGTGATACTTAGCTTGTTTGTTCGGCGTAAAGTAAATAGTTGGGTGGTTGCCCCTCGGTCAATTTGAAAGTATTTGATGTTACCATATCTATCAGTTGATATGCAACTTAATCCTGTGCAGGTCGGCGACATGTGCACCACGCTTGAATTCTTTAGCGAACACCATTGTAATCAGCTCCTTGTCTTCTTAGAAAGCGGTGATATTTGAAGTTCCTGTAGGTACGATCTATCCAAGCAACTTGAAAGCAAAGTTAGTTTTTCCATTGTGTATGTTTAAAGTCATAGCGGGGTAATGCAAAGGTAATAACATAGGCGACATTTTTTGACTCATGATGAAGTTGAAGAGTACTATATAAATTCAAAGTTATGTGGAGATAAAATTATTGTAAAGCTTTTTATTATGCCCCTGGATGGCTTGCCGTGTTATGTAAATGTTGGTGGCGGCCTTTGCTGAATTCAATTGTTCGCCCAAATTTTTTCTGAGGAAGCATATGCCTTTCAAGCAATGCTTGAAAATAATGAGATGGAGACTCATTCTGTCGCCGAATAAGAGGAGCATGACGAGTATGATGAGGATGGTGATGAAGTCTCCAAGGATGAATTCCTTGTAAATTCCTCTTGTCTTTAATCCTTTTGAGGATCAAATACAATCTTTACTTTGTTTTTCCTTTTACCGCCGGTATAATCAAATTCATTTGGGCCAAATGATAAGCTGACAGTTACCCGCTGACCATATCACAGCCTTACGTTATACATCGTTACTTGTGCCCGTCGGCGATCTATTATAAGTGGGGTGGTTTACCTGATACGAATTTTATATTTTTATTGCCATCACTTACAGATCAACAAGTAACACGTAAGGAGTTATAGTTCCAATGGCCAGTTTCACTGTTGCTCAAAGCTTTAATCACTGGAATCCAAATTGATTTGTTATCGCTGCTTCTTCAATTTAGAAATATATTGAGACTTCTTTGGTCTAGAACTGTTGGATCAGAGAGACTTTAGAGTCTATAGCATTTGCCTTCATATACGGCGCTTGGCCTTGAATAGCACCTGATCAGGGTTTTTGTATATGGCATTTTGCCTCAATAGATGGCTTTATAGCCTTTCAAATATTTGGCATTTTTGCCTCAGTAGATGGCTTTGTAGCCTTGAAGAT
>JAJJMA010058073.1:0-10381 GCA_023529015.1 Papaver nudicaule
AGGTTTTTCTGCAAGGCAGTTTCCTCGTTAAAAAAATCTCTGGTGTCTTGTGTGCTTTTACTTTCCGCATTATAACTCTGATTTATAATTAAAGCACCAAGTAGTACGTTATTGCATAACTGTCGAGTTGACTCCAAAGTAATCTTTGTCGAGGTCTAACAACTCCAGTTATAAGTTTGGATATTGATTTTTGAGATCGTCCAGACTTAAACCATAAGACTCACGAGCCAAAACGAAAAGTTGGTAGTATTTCGGTACCCCTCCTTTTCACCCACTTTTATCACACGCCATAAATTGAGGGTCCCACTTCTTTATCCTTGAGCTACCTCTACTTATGGTTCCCACTGATCCAAGTCCTGGATGATTATGGTCATTATTGAATATATTCTAGTTTCCTAATCAAATTCGGAAATATTGTCGATTACGAATTGCCTCAAAGAACGACTTATACGGTCTAATCCATGAGGATTCAGGAGAAACTTCCTTCATGAAAGTTGTTCATCAACGAGTTTCCCATGACATACTAAAATTTCATAATTTTAGAAAATATAGGCTGGCCTGGACGATTTTTAGAGTAAGTGACGTGCAAACTGTCTAGAAATCTGAATATGACGTAATGCTATGGTTCATCCCTATACATCCTATAGCTAACTTCCTAATAAGATTATTATGCTATGTAACATAGCTTATTATCATTCATGTGTCCTATCTCTAGGCCTTGAATTGGCAATGCCCATGCATTCTTGATTGTGGCTACGTTGTGTTAGCATCACTCGCCTGTTTTCCTGATTATAGACTTGCTTCTATAATCAGTGCTACATTTCTTAATCATGGCTCATAACTATGACTTATATTATTTTGGACATTCATATGTCTCTCTTACTCAGGGAATTGGTGCATTATATGCCACAAGCCAGTTTCTTATATTTATGGCATACAAAAAGTCGTATTTACTTGACTATTGCCACAGAGGGTTGCTGAAATCCCCTCAGTCTAAATGGTGATTGCATAGCTCAATCCTTAGACTATTCTCATTGGTTTAAGTGGCGATTTCCCGGCTCAATCCTTAGACCAAGCCTAAAAGAGATACACAAGCTTATCGCTTAATTCTCTATTTTTATGCAAAGTCCTAAGTTTACCAGTAATTGGTACGACTTGCACTTAGTCAGCTTTGACTTAATATATATATTCAACACTTAACAAATCTTATGAGAATCAAGTAAGTTACATGGGGGAATATTCTTTAGGGTTTTGGTTTGGCGGTCTACGGCACGTGTGATTGCAACGGCTCAATCACTCGACGAGAAAGAAAGCTAAGTCGTGTGAACGTTGCTGAAAAGAGGGGATGGGAAAGTGGGTTGTTAGTCTTCCCTAATATTAGGCGCAAGACTCTTAACAACTGGTCCCACTTACTCCACACTCCCAGTCTTCCACTTCTTCCACTTCTTACCAGATCAGTTGGAATTATATTGCTATAAATAGGTCACTCGACCAGTTTGGAAAGACAGTTCAATTTCAACAGAACAGTTCAATTCAGTACAGTACAATCAATCTATGTCATCGATAATTGATTAACTCTTCTCATTCAGCATTCAATATCTAGTGAGAACTGAATATCCATTCTTTTAGCAACTTTATTCACAACATCACATAAATCATAGTAATTCTCTGATCTCATCTTTCTCTGCTTCCCTCCCTTAAACCAACCCTATTTCCTCTTCTTGTAACTGAAGCAATACTCGAACGGCCATTTCTTGGTTTATGCGAGTCTTGTTCGATCTTGACCTCTCGAATACCATTACAACTTCATATTACATCATTACACTTCACACTTTACCCCTCAGATTCTCTTTATTGTTTTACACCTAAAACACCCCCAAGAGTCCGTGCAACCATGGTCGTCTCGATATGGCGTTATATGGTGACTCAATATCCAGGACACAAAATGTGGTTTGCAGTGTCATCGATCCTACGTAGATTGATAAAGATACATATCCTTTTGGCTTCGAAGATCTGCCATTGAATCTATAGATTGTGTAGTCGGATGGTACCAATGGGGTATCTTTGAAGAATTGCCTGTAAGCTACTCCGAAGAGAACATCAACGGAGCTTCCTGGATCAATCAATATTTTTGGTAATGATTTTCTGTTTACGATTGTGGTTATCACTAAAGGAGTGTTGCTCGAGCCGTCTTCGGGAATATCTTCTGCTGAGAAAAATACTGGTTCTAACTGCCGGGGCTCAAATTTCCTTGCTTCCTTAACTAATATTATTTCTTTTCCATCTTTGTCTCTTTTGTGTATTCTTCCTGTTACGTTGCTTCGTGAGCTGATGTTTTTTCTCGAATGTACCATTAAGTTGCAATAGACAGGATATAGTGTAGCTCCATCTTGTGATTCCATCTCGATGCGCTACCTCGAAGTCCTATGTTTGTGAAAGTGACCCTGCAAGAAGTAGCCGACAAGTGAGGTCCACAGCTGTTTTTTGTGCTCTAAGGGTCTGACATGTTTGTTGTTTTGTTGTAACCGACTCTACTATAGGAGTTTTTTCTGTTTATGTACGATCCAATTCGGTTTTTGATCTAAAATACCTTTGTGACTATTCTTTCTAACTATTTTGATTTGCCCAGATCTACCTTCCAAATATGGAGGTTCCAGAAAATCCATTTTTCCTAACTTTCTCAGAAGAGATACTACTAGATCTAAAAGTTACAAAACTTCTTTCCTGATATAAATCTAGTAGGAAGACCCTAAAATATCCTCTAACTAGTATCACTAGCATGAATCATGTATTTCTGGAAATTATATTAATAACGGATTCCAAATCGAAAAACCATTTTCTCAAGATTTTGTACAAGTTCTTTTGTTCATTTCTTTTTGTGAAATCTTGGTTGGAATTTTTTTTTTTATCTTGATTAGATCTCTGCGTTTCAAAGCTTAGATTCATTGAAAAACATCAATCTATCATTATGATGATTTGCTCAAAACTCTCAAGTATGCTAAAGCTCAAAATATTTAGATACCTAAGGTGGCGGAGCTTATGATAAGAAAAGAATGGATAGAAGAAAGAAAATATTGAAAACCCTAAGAAAAAAAATTCTGGAAAATATGAAACCCACCAAAGCACAGGAAAACCTAAGTTGTTTTAATCAGTCCTTGTTTCTAGCGCCAAACTGTGTTGGTATAAAATCTGCATAGAGACATTATACCTAACAACCAATAGATAATAACATACATTCATCGATTTGGAGAACTATTCTAGCATTTAACATGATTACGAGTAAAGTTAAGAACAATATCGAAAGATCGAGACACATTCGAAGATACTATGAAGAACTAAGTATTCATTAAATAATGCATTTATCTGATTACAACTACATGGATGCTGTGCTTAGAGACCTGAGGAGATTCATACTAACCTAATCTCACCCACACGCCACAAGACTTATAAAAAAATCCAACCCTTACAATGGAAACCGAGCTCGCCTTTTATAGGCCGAACTACGAGTGGATTACAGCTAATAAGACGAAATACACAATCGTGGTGGTGTCAGAGGTTGTCGAGTATCTCAGTGACCTTCGTAATATTTCGAAGTAGTTGTTATCTTGATGCCTTATCTTCGAGATCATCCATCGAGGATTACGAGTTTTTTGGTGTCGAGCTCTCCTTCTTCGAGATTTTCCAGGCTGTTTCCCACTACACGCGCATCTTTCCAGATATTCGATTATTTCCAGAAATATACAATCTTGGTGGTGTCAGAGGTTGTCGAGTATCTCAGTGACCTTCGTAATATTTTCGAAGTAGTTGTTATCTCGATGCCTTATCTTCGAGATCATTCATCGAGGATTACGAGTTTTCTGATGTCGAGCTCTCCTTCTTCGAGATCTTCCAGGCTGTTTCCCACTACACGCGCATCTTTCCAGATATTCGATTATGACAACTCACAGATGTACGAGATCCTCTCGGGTTCTACTCCATGCTTCGCGGTTCTTCACTTGTTATCCTGCTTTTGCTTTCTGATCCTGACACGTATCTCGATGGTTTTATCCCCCTACAACCCCGATTCGGCAGGTAGGGTTCGCCGATTAGAATATAGGTAATGGTTTGTACTTTTCTAACACCGAGGCCTTTTCAAGCATAATTAACTTAGTAGTTGGAAAAACTCTGCAGTTAAGCGTGCTTGAAGAATATATTCTGAAGCCGGGGACGACTCTTATTTAAAGGTGGTGGTATTGTAATACCCTGATTCGGTAGGTAGGGTTTGCCGATTGGAATATAGGTAATGGTTTGTCCTTTCCTAACACCGAGGCCTTTTCAAGCATAATTAACTCAGTAGTTGGAAAAACTCTGCAGTTAAGCGTGCTCGGGCGGGAGTAGTCCAAGGATAGGTGACCTCCCGGGAAGGTGCTGCCGGATAACCGCAGTTGTGCCCGTTGAAAACCCCACACTGTCGGATGACCGCAGTGGTTAAGTGGGGACAGTATCGTTGGAGGGACGGGTCGTTACAGTTTTTTTCCAACTGCCTTTGACACCTTTGCATTCTCCTGCACAGTTTCGTAAAATCAAACCAGTACCCATTTCGTTAGTGTCGTAATCATACGAGGCATCAACATTAATCATATAGGTATTTATATCTGGTGGTTTCCAGTTGGAGCTAGACTTGTCAGTGCAATTCCTAGTGATGCATTGAATTGATGTAGGTGTATAAACTAGATTAGTTATATGCCTATTAATGCGTGTAACTGTGTGGTGAGGATTAAGCGACTTCCCTTGATAGATATTCTCGCACCTCTCCTTCCACGGTATCCAGCAGCCAATCAAAAGAGTTGAACTAAGTTGCCAATGTTCTTCAGTGCTTAAGTGTTGAGGCTTAACGAACCAGGATATTACCCATTCCCGAATTGAGTTGGTAGCCAATCTGACAACTTCAATGTCCACTCCTAACTTCAGCCCAGTTTCCTTAGCTTGTGGGCACTCAATTAAAGTATGAAACATAGTTCTTCACTGTACTTACAGTGATTGCATTGTGTCTCAATGGTTCTCTTGAATCGTGCTAAGCGCATTCTAGTGGAATGGATTTCTTTGAGACATTTCCAAGCAAATATTTTGATTCTGTGAGGCAGGTTGCAGTGCCATAACTCTTTCCAGACTTCTTTTGGAACTGGATCATTATAGTTTTGATCATATTTTTCTGCAAAGATAGCATTGTATGCACTATTCACATTGAATCTACCCTCACTAGCTGGTTTCCAGACCAGTTTGTCTTCTTCCTTAAGAGTGATGGGTATAACTATAATCTTCTCCACCACAGTTTGAGTGAATACCGCAGATAAAAGTTATATGTTTCATGTGTTAGTGCCAGGCATCATAAGCACAGACAAACTCTAGTTGGTAGTGACATACCTCATTTGGAATTAGATTCATGTCCAAATCTTTTATCCACTTGTCTAGCCAGATTTTTGTTGTCTTGCCGTTGTTGATGACCATGGAGGAAAACTTTTGAACTATTGATCTTCCTAGCTCAATTACCTTTCATACCCATGAACTTTTTTCATTTTCTTTAGTATCATGTAGGAAATCTTTATATTTGAAGTACTTCGACTTTAAGATCTTAGCCCATAAGCTGCTTGGTTGCATGTGAAGTCTCAATGCCAGCTTAGCTAATAGTGCATGATTTAAAGCTTCTAGGTCTCTGAAGGCTAATCCACCAAGATTTTTTGGTTTACACAGATTATGCCAGGCAATGTGGTTGATGCCTCTGTTGGATGCGTACCCCCAAAAGAACCTTCTTTGAAGTGTATCTGGTTTTCCAAGAAGAGTTGTTGGATTCTTGAACGTGCTCATTTGGTAAGACAGAGTGTTGTTGAGTACAGTTTTAACCATAGTTGATCTTGCAGCTTGAGGTAGTGATTTTGACTGCCATGAACTAAGTCTTCTCTCAAATGCCTGTTGAATATCTTCAAAAGTTTTTTGTTTAGATTTCCCTATGAGAAGGGGGGATCCCAGGTATTTCTACTTCTTGTCCATGTAAGTAACACCTAGTATATCTTTGTATACATCACATCTTTCCTTGCACATGTTATGACTGAAATAAACTGCTGATTTTTCCATATGTATGACTTGACCGAATTGAGAGCTGAATTTCTGCATCACTTGAAGTAACTCTTGAATGGTGATTTCGTTTGCCTGAGTGAAGATAAGTAGATCGTCTGCAAAAAACAAATGATTCACAGATGGGGCACCTCTTGCTGGAGAGATCCCTTTTATAGTTTTTTTGTGATACGCATCCATTAGAGTTCTTGAGAGAAACTCCATTGCCAGTATAAATAAATATGGAGAAAGCGAATCTCCTTGACGAATGACCCTACTTGGTTTAAATTCATCATATGGAGAGCCGTTTAATAGCACTGATAGTGAAGTAGTTGAGATGCATTGATTGATTAGGTGACACCAGTCTTCTGTTAAGCCAAAACTGCGCAGGACTTTTTCCACAAAGTACCATTCTAGGCGATCAAACGCCTTTGACATGTCCAGTTTCAAGGCCATCCATCCACTTTCACCTTCTTTCTTCTTCATTGAATGTATGATCTCATGTGCAATGATCGTATTTTCATTAATCAGCCTACCTTTGACGTAAGCAGCTTGGTACGGTGAGATTATTCTCTCCATGACAGGCTTCATCCTATTAACCATTATTTTTGAGATGAGCTTATAAGATATGTTGCAAAGGCCAATTGGTCTGAAGTCCACCTAAGTCATTGGCTTCTTCTTCTTAGGTCTCAGCGACATGAACGTTTTATTCATACTCGTTAGCATGAACTTAGAAGAGAAAAAATGCTTCACCATTGCACATACTTCTGGTCCAACTGTTTGCCATTGTGTCTTGTAAAATCCAACAGGGCCGGGAGCTGACCAGTTCTCCATGCTCTTCATAGTAGAGAAAATCTCTTCATCACTTGGAATTTGAAGTAGACTTACGTTTTCCTCGTCAGTTACAATCTTAGGAAGAATCATGTAAAGACTGTCATCTATCTGAGGAGAAGAAGCAGTACTTATGGTTTGAAAATGGCTAGTTAGGAGATTGCAAATTTCCTTTCTCTCTTGAATCCATTCTCCGTTGTTGTTCTTCAAGGAATCAATGTGGTTTCGTGACTTATTATGATTGGTCATTGTGTGAAAATAATTTGTGTTATTGTTTGCTCCCGAGGAACGCATCTCTCGACTTTTGCCTATGAAAATCGTGCTCAATTTGATGCCACTTCTTTAACTCTGAGTTTAGTTCCATAACTTTCGATTCCGATTGAGCAGAGATTGGAAGTTGCTGAAATCTTTGTATTTCTTCTTGGATGGAATTGATCTTTTTATGTATGTTGCCAAAGTGATTTCTGTTCCAATCACTAAGTATTTTGCTAGTTATCTTGAGTTTTTCAGCAAGGATAAAAGCCGGTGAACCTGCAATGTTGTTTCCCAAGCATGAGCAATATTGAGAGCACATGTTCTATCATGCAGCCATGTGTAGAAGAACTTGAATGGCCTTTGAAAAAGCAGGGTGAAAAAGCAGGGGTACCAAAATATTTTTTAAAACCAACTTTTCGTTTGGGCTCGTGAGACTTATGGTCAGATCTGGACGATCTCAAAAATCAATATCCAGATCCGTTAACCTGAGTTTGGATCACAAGGATCAGTCCAACGCAAGACAGGGTCTTGGTAAATCCAATGGATGGATTGAGGACAACGATCAGGTTTATAATAACGTACTTCTTGTGTTTGCTTTAATTAGATAATTAGAGAATATAATGCGGAAAGTAAAGCACACAAGACACCTGGGATTTTTTTAACGAGGGAACTACAACCTGTAGAAAAACCTCGGGACCTCGTCCAGATTGAACACCGCACAGTACAAACTGACTACAAACACTAGCCTACTATAAGACTTCGGTCTGGGATGTAGCAGAGACCAATTCCAACCCTCCAAGCGAACTGGCTACTGTCGCACTCCTTACGTCTCTAGATCCCCCACACATCGTCACGCACTTGATTCCCCTAGTTGGCGTCCTTTACAGGCCTAGGAGTTGCTTTAACCGTTGTTAAAGGCTTGTGTCAACAATTCCGGCTTTGCAACCTCAATTATCGACTGTATGTTTGAACTTTCCTCTATCAGTTTGACATACACAAAGTGACTTCCTTCGGATTGCTCCAGGTCATACGGAAATCTACTTACAAGCGGGGGCTGACAAGTAAACCGAGTAAACTATGCCCAACTTGTCTCTAACTCAGTTGTAAAAGAAGAATCACTTAAGAAACTTATACAACTGGAGATAACTAGGTCTTACAACACCGAGTGCGGCCGTGCGTTGCTTCCTTTCGAAACCCTGTATGTAACGTATCAGTTCTTGAATGGCCTTATATCAGAAGAGAAGGACCGTAGAATAGACAAGAACGTGATCAGATTACCAAGGTTACATGTTACTCCGATTTCATCCACTACGGTCTCAATCTCCTACCTGTGCTTCCCAACTCTCAAGAGAGGTCTTTATAGTCGTAGGTAAAATCCCAAGAGGAACTGCTACCTAATAGAGGATGACTATACCACAACAAGCATTCACCGAAGTGAAAAGAGTTTTATGATCTCTTCCCTAAGGAATCTTCACGTATGCTTGATGCTTGCGGTATTCGTCCTTAGACACCTCTATTTATAGCACTCAATAAGATAGGTTGCTTTGGAATTAAGCAATCAATTACTTGTCCCACAAGTTTTGGAAACCCTAAACTTGCACACCAAGTAATATCGATTAATCTCAATTGGAATTCATTAACATTTATCTGCCAAGTGTTTTGTTAGCTCAAAAACACTTCAAGATAGAAATCCAACAGACCAGAGATAATCTTTATCTTATTGACACATTAAGAACCGTTAGATGAACCACAAAAGATATTTCATGATAATCCAAGTCCAACTAAGAGATGAAGGAGTTCAGAGTTTAACCCAAGTGAAATTTTGGAAGAATATTCACAACCAAAAGCACCGATTTAGAGGTTTGTGTAGGTACACGAACTTAAATAGCACTTTGGAATAAAGCAACTAGTTTCTTGTTCCACAAGTTTAGGAAACCCTAACTTGCAAACCAAGTAACCTAGATTTATCTCAATTGGAAATCTTTTATCATTTATCTGCCAAGTGTTTTGTTAGCTCAAAAACACATCAAGATAGAGATCCAACAGACCAGAGATAATCTTCTTATTGACACATTGAGAACCGTTAAATGGACCACAAAAGATATTTCGTGATAACCAAGTCCAACTAAGAGATAAAGGAGTTCAGAGTTTAACCCGAGTGAAAATCTCAGAGAATATTCATTTGGGACGGTTCGCAAACCGTCCATCTGAATCACAACCAAAAGTATCGATTTTGAGGTTCACGTAGGTACGCATACAAAACGACACTTTGAAACTCAGGAGTATTTCCGAGTTTCTGTTCACGTACGGTTCGGGAACCGTCCGCCATTCAGATTAGGGTTTAACTGGACCCGCTGGAAGTTCTGGGCTTAACCAATACTTAGACGTGTTAGACGTCCTCAGCTGTAATCCACTGGACTCTTGCTCAAGAGTATGTAGTGATCTACACTACAAATAGCCTCAAGAACAACTCAATCTTCTGCCCTAGAGTGAGAGAAAGGATGCAGAGAGGGTTTTCTGTTGAAAAAACAAAAGATTGATTGAATTATTGATGAAGATAAGATTACAGACTCTACCAACTTAAAGAGAAAAGAAGTAAAACACATGTGCCAGTCACACGGAACCGACACAACCCGACATAACAGATCGAATCCCGGACCGACACGTTACAACGCGAAATAACTAATTACTAACCCCAACCCGAGGGTGCCCCCTAACCATTCCAGATTCATGACAAATTCCTATCCCTTCAAAATATCCTTGACCTCAAGGATTAAATCTGGAAATTGTTTCTTCATGAATTGTTTATCCTCCCAGGTAGCATCACTGGCAGGAAGTCCTTCCCATCTGACTAGCACTTGCTCAACCACCTGTTGGTTTTTCTTAATCTGTCTGGTATTCAGAACTTGAAGAGGGTTGACCTTCATGTTACCTGCAGAATCCAGAGAAGGAAGAATAGTTTGAGGTAATGACCCTTGCCCAACCTTCAGCTTTAGTTGTGACACATGAAAGGTAGGATGAATCTTGGACTCAGCTGGCAACTGAAGCTTGTAAGCTACTTCCCCAACCTTTTCAATAATCTGGTAAGGACCAAAAAATTTGGCTGCAAGCTTTAAGTTTCTCCTTAGCTGAACTGATGTCTGACGATATGGTTGGAGTCTCAAATAAACCCAATCACCCACTGCAAATGACCTCTCAGTGCGCT
>JAJJMA010058076.1:0-10653 GCA_023529015.1 Papaver nudicaule
TCTGCAAACACGTTTGTGTTTGCTCATCACTCCCTTGTGTAGATCATTCCCCATCTTGTGTAGATTCAATTTGGATGAATTGATTATTCCATGGTGTTGGAAAATTTCATCTTTGTACTTGGTAAGAAATTCTTCTGTATAACAAGTACAGTTGTCTTTGAGATGACCTTTTCTTCCACACTTGAAGCAGCGTTTGTTGGAAGATGAAGGTTTCTTTTTACAATGTTCAGCAGAGTTCATATGAATTTCTAACTGATTTTGTATTATCTCCAGTTGATGACTGAGTAGAAAATGTCGATTTCATTCCAGATCATGTTGGAAACGTAAGAACCTTCGAAGGTTATATCCTGAAAGACTGATTAGGCAGTGGATATTGCAAAACCAGTTAAGGATTTTCTAGTATTTATGATAGGTTTTCACGAACAATCTATTTAAAAGAGTTTTCATCTTTTAGATAAAAACAAACACAGAGAGTTACGTCTTTACAAGGTGTTTGCCTGCTCTGATACCAACTGAAAAAGCGGGGATACCGAGATACACCACAAACTTTTAGTTTTCGTGAACCTAGTTGATTACAGTTGTTTGAACGATCTCACAAATCAATATTCAAACAACAACCTGAGTATAGTTCAGAGAACCGAACCCTAACAAGAACGTGGCTCTTGTAGATCTCAATAGAGATAGATTCACTCAAAGGTTATGAATCAACAAACTTGCAAATATTACTTATATTATATAGATCAGAGACAATATAATGCGGAAGGGAAAAGTAATGCAAGACACTAGAATTTTGTTAACGAGGAAACTTCAAACCTAGCAGAAAAACCCCGGGACCTCGTCCAGATGTGAACACCCTCAGTATTAACTGTATAAAGACGCCAGCCTACTATCAGACTTCGGACTGGACTATATCGAGGCTGAATTCCCTACAAGCAACTCAGCTACCAATGTGCTCCTACGTCCCTTGGCTCCCGCAGAAACCTACGTACTTGATTCCCCTAGCTGACGTCCTTTACAGGCCTAGGAGTTGCTCGTGAAGACTAGTGCTACCCTGCCTCTAACAGGACGCCTAAAAGTATCCAAGTAATCAAACAAGAATACGATTGTGATTTCCTTTAGACTTAAAGTCAAGGTTAATGGAAATCGATATGTTGAATAGGGATTATTGATCTAGCCTAAACAACTTTACCTCCAAACGCGAGACGAACTTAGTATGAAACCTAGTTCGTGAATATGCGTTGGGAACTTCTAGGGTTTACGATTCAAGATCTACCTTACGAAGTTTCTATCAAATCTTGGTCGTGATAAGATTGAAAATATTCAATCGACCCAAGATACAAGATGGAATTTTACTTCCGACTTGTGCTTCACGATCCTCAAGTGAAGTCTTTCAATAGTCGTAGTCCAAAAGGACTTCGAGATGACGACCAACCTTTATGCAAGGATACACATATGTGTAGAGGATTGAGATTGTATCTTGCAGAAGGTCATCTATTTATAGTAATCACCAAGGGAGGCTTTGCTTAAAGTTTAAGCAACCTTGAGTAGGGCTCAAGCAAGTTCCGGAACTAAGAAGGTCCATTGCTTGATTACCCATTCTCAATCTTCTATGAACTTTGGACTAGGCCAATAGTTAAAGAAGACTCAACCTTGTTTGAAGGTTTGCGACTTCTGGTCCAATATATGTTTGGACATCGCTTTGCGACTTCTAGTCCAAATACTTGTTTGAACATTGCTTGGATTAAGTAGTTGAATTCCATGGGCCAAGTAATGACGAGTCCGAGAACTAATCATGCCTAGACCGAAAACTTCAATGATATGAAAGTTTGGAAGTTTTCTCATGGCTTATATGTACGCGTTCATGAACGCGTTCAAAGAGCAGTCAAATAGAGTTCAAGAGAATCCGTGAACTTGTATATATGTACGCGTTCATACAGACTTTTGCTCGTTCTCTGAAATGCCATACAATCACATGTACGCGTTCATGTACGCGTTCACCGTTGTGGTATATTTCAAGAGACAGTTCAACATACTCTACCTATACATATTATCACGAGTGTGACAAATGCAAAGGCGGAAATCCTGAAAAACCTTCGGATCATATAAACAACATCATAGACTATTGGTATGATAGAAATGGTAAATACGATACGGAAAGGAAAAACCTTTCTAACCTTTAGCGAGGACGTTATGATTTATCAAGTAGTAAGCTTCGGTCTTCGTCTTCATCAGTCTTCGTCTCGATTACCTAAAACTATCCTAGTCCGAGGTTGTAGAGTAAACTTATCAAGGATTGTGTTTTTGTCTCATAAACTTGACAACTGACTTGAGATAGCAATATCATTGGGTTCAACCAAGCAATGGGCTAACAATCTCCACCTTTGTCAATTTTAGTGACAAAAACCAATCTTACATATGGATTCAAAAAGTAAAATCTTTTAACCCTAACCATAATGTACTTGATCTTCTTGTAATCTTCAGCGTCTTCAGATATGAGTGTTCCTGCAAGTGAAGATTCAAGGTAGAGATAACAAACTCAAAGTCACCACACATCTTGGTTTCTAGAAGGACATAGTCCAACAAGAGTTTGTTATGCAATTGAGTAGTATCTAAAACTTGTAAGCATATTGCATCGATGCTTCAAGATACTACACAATTTGATATGTTCTCCCCCTTACTCAATACACTAACTTTTGCTTTGACATGACAAACACATCGATTTTACTCCCCCTATGACAATGTCGTAGACACTTGTCGTAGTAGATAGAAAGATTTTACTCCCCCTTACTTCAAGATTTCTCCCCCTTTTTGTCATAAAATAGACAAAGAAAAGAAATATAGGAATCCTCATAAAAGCGCAATAATCAATGTAGACAAAGGTAAACATACCTGAAACAAGAGATAAAGAGATGCAATTCTCTCGTAGATTCCACAGCCGCACACCCCAAAAAGATATTACCATGAAGCACAAGTTCAAAAGAACTCTCCCCCATTATGTGTCATTCCATAAGGAACAACGCGACGACCTTCCCAAGCAAGGATTTAGAATAAATTCTTGGGTACAATTTTCACAAGTGAAATTGTAGATATGTTTTTCTTTCCTAGCCAGTTACGGCCAAATAGGAATTCAAGGTTTAATCTTCCTACTTTCTCAGAGGGTTTCGGTCAACCATCGCCTTTAGAGAAAATATTAGGTTACCCTTTCCTAGTGGTTGTAAGACTAAGAATTAAAGGTACAACATTTAATCCAGCGGAGTTCAACATTGTAGTCTACGAGGTGCCTTATTATCAAAAACGTCTCCCCTTAGCCATAAGACTCAAAAGCATGGATTTTGATAGTTCTTCATGAACTGCTTTACCCAAACGGGTGGTATGGCCAAAAAAGCAAGTTCACGATTTTGCAATACATTCATATAGAAAATCAATTAAGATCAAGCATTGCAATCATCAGTTAAGATTTTAATTTAATAACCTCAATTAATTGATGAAAAAGAAGACATCTTTAAAAAAGTAGTATTCCAAGTAATGATACTACAAAGCATAATTGTTTACCCAACCCATAGGGAACAATTTTTTTTAAAAAAGGAATTAATTAAATTATGCAACATCTTCTCCTTCCGAGTCACTTACATTGTGTGTGGCTCTTACATCGGCCATTGCTTGTTCAATCCCCAAATGAGTGCCAATCAATTCAACTTGCTTTTGGATGCAATAAACATTATACTTCAAATTTCGTTGCCCTTCGAGAATTTGAAGAAGTAGTTTATCGTTGCTAGCCTCTTGAGAATTTTATGCCGATGAAGAAGAAGATTCACGAGCATATTTCTTGATGTTGGTCTCGATCCTTCGAATAGAACTTGTTAGAGCATGGCTCGGTCAACCTCACTAAGTGTTGGTATGTCAAGCTTAGTTGTCAACTTTAGTGATCAAAACTTGACCGCTAAACAACACACATTTAGGTGTCATGTGAGAGAGTTAGCTTTAGGTTGTGGAAGATTTTGGTAGGATTTAGAATCACTGGTTGAAGAGTTGAAGAAAGACTGAAGATCAAACGAAGACATCCGGCTTCATCATTCAACAGGTTAGTGAATCTAAATAACGCGATTCCATTATCTTTTACACTTGTGCTACAAAAGACATAAACATAACTCTTAGCTTGAGCTTTACGTTATGACTTGATCACTTGTGATCAGTGTGTCTTATGATAACTCCGCTTTACCACTTGTGGTATTAGTGTGTAGTTATAACGTTCCAATATTGCTTAGAGCTTTCTTTTCTTCTCCGTCTCTAAGTTAATATAAAGGTTTTTCCTAAAACCTTTTCGAGTTGGATATAACAATCTGATGTTATCTCGGTAGTACTACGAGATTTGATCCATCACAGTATTGTGTCTCTTCTTACCTAGTCTGGCTCTGTCGGATTGATTGCATATATTTATAAGAGCCAATGTAAGAGAGATCGTGACTCACACTTATGTTGTGTAGACTCGAAATACTGTTGTTTTTGAGATTCAAATATGACGTCGTGGTTTGGCTTTGAACTCTGAAGTTCTGAATCATTCATTTGATTCTGTATATGAACATCTTGTATGTCATATCTCACTTCTGGATTCCGAAACCATATTTGTGTATCTCAACTTATGAATTTTCAATGTTTGAACCTCAATGTAGGTTTTGATAAACCTGACGTTGATTCGAAACCATAATCTGGTTTTCGTATTCATAAGCTATTGGTCCGAAACTTAAATATTGTGACCAATGAGATATAACAGATTCGAAACTATGTTTGTGTGGCTGACAGTGACTTGAGAATCGAGGCCAATGTGTCTTGACCATGTGAGATCTAAAAGGTCGAAAAGACCCTGGGGTTTCCTAAAGGTTTATGTGAACCGGGAAATATATTCCTGTGCGTCGAGGCTAAAAAGGTGTGATGCTGAAACGGTTCTCGACCACATGGACTCTCAAGTTCGACACCAAACATTTGTAGAGAATTTAATATGTGTTTCTTGTTTCGAAACCTTAAACAAGGTTTTGTTAAACAAAATCTAGATTTCGAAACCAAGCTTTAGGTTTCTCTATATGGAAACTTGATTTGGGAACCTTAAATCAGTTCCGGTCATATAATGAACTTTAGGTTCCGAAACCTTAATTTGGTTTCTGCCAAAACTGACGTACGTTTCGAAACCTGAATAAGGTTGACTCAGAATGCGTAACTTCGAAGTTCAAACTCTACATTTTTGATTTGTGCTTCAACGAATTAATGAGTTTGATATTCTCGGTTTGAAGTTTGAATTCGTTCATCTTCAATGTACAACTAAGTGGGATTGAGTCATCATCTGGAAAATGGTTAGTCGCTCTAGTTAGTGGACACATGATTACGGATCAATATTGTACGTGATTAAATCTTCGTATGCTTTACTACTTGATCAAATATTCATTTGATTATTCATTTGATGTTTTGATTTGAATTCTTGGATATCATTAACGTGACATCTATATTGGAATCAAGAATTCTCGAGATTTAACGTCTTTGCTAGTTACTCGTGGAATCTCGCACCGTACTTCCAATGGTATATCTATTTGCGTGATTCGGAACGTCTGAACCAATATGTTCACTTAAGCTTAACACACAAGGCTTTGTCCACGTTTGTTATGATACGTGTATGCGGAACGTTGAACCACATTGGACTGGATCCCACTTCCACCTAGGTTCGTCTGGTTAGCCCAGCAATACCAAGGAAGTAATGTTGACATTATAAAGCTGGTGAGGACATTTGGAAGTAATATATCTAAGGAGATTTTCGAAACTCAGGACACGTTTTCGAATTGAGATCTTTCCCAGGGATCATATTTGGTAAGCACCATATTTCGAATTAAAAGGAAATATCCAAATATACCTTAAGATATTATTTGCTTTGATTGCTCTTGCCTAAACATGTTTCGAAAATATATTTTCTTTATGGAATATATTTTTCTTAAATGTAAAATGCTAGAGTATTAGTTCTCATTAAAAGCTATGAGACTAAATGGGGAATTTCATAACTATTATGTAAATGTGCTTTGTGGAATTTCAGAAATCAACTTTGCCTCATTTCAAAGCTAAAGCCTTAGTCAATATAAATAGGAGTGGTATCTCTCCTGAAAGCTTTAATCCCCTTGGCCAAGCTCTTCTTCGGAATTGTTAGCTTGTGTTGCCGCTTTTCTTTTCAGTTACCTTTGAGCTTTTTCTCTCGGCCTAGAATTGCGTGAAAGTCTTCTCTCGGGATCGAGAAGCCTAGAAGTACCTCTTACGGGAAACTAGTTTATGTTTACTAGTCTTCTTTGTATTGTACTTGTGTTCTGTTCTATCACGTTTATCAAACCTAACGATCTTGTTTATTCTAAGGTCCTTCTCTTCTGATATAAGGCCACTCAAGATCGTTGTGATTAGAACATACTCTTATCTATTAACCTGGATTTGTCAGCAAGCCGCTTTCGGTTTGTGTGCCTAAACTATAGATATTGAGTGGAATCAAGATCGTCGTTGTTAGATTTATTCTTTGTAGGTACATCGTTCTTCACGGTCATATCATTTCGTACTTGCTACAGCTATCTGCTTGATTCCAACTGGGACGACAAGGTTACTCTTTCGGGTGTTTAGGTTTTGAAACCTTGATCGATATCTCGAGGTGTTTATTGCCTAAGTAAACTTAATAACCTCGCTCTTGGTGTAAAAAGACTTCGGTGAAATATCTGTTAGTTACCAAGGATATCATCTAGCGATTTGACCTGCCGTTATTTGGTTGTTGTCCAAAGGTTGTAATCGTCCGATTGGAGGTCGGGGAGCGATAGTCCTCGCGACGGGCTGTGAGGCAACTCTTGCGTAAGACAGTATCGGGCGTCTGTTTACGTAGGGGAGTACATGTGCGTGACCATCTTGTTGTGGTTGGAGGCGTAGGAATACTGAGGGGAAATCTTTGTGACTAATAGTCGTATTAGGGTCATATTGTCTGCACCAGCTAGTCCGAAGTCTGAGAGTAGGTGTGTTGGCGGCTTAATTCTTAAGAGTATTCAAAACTGGACTAGGTCCCGGGGTTTTTCTACGAGTTTGTAATTTCCTCGTTAACAAAATCTTGTGTGTACTTTACTTTACTTAGTTCCGCATTATATTTGAGTCATCTTATATAATTAAAGTATCGTACTTGGTTGGTTGACATAGTCTTTCGGATTCTTGTATTGACTCCCTTGTGAGAATCAATCAGATCTGAAAGAGATCTTGTTCTTGAGTTCTTGATTACAGGAACCGGTCAAGGTTTGACTTATAGGTGGACTAAAATAAAAGATTGGTGGTGTACTCGGTACCCTCGTCTTTTCAGAATTATTTTTGAGAACTTTTGGCTTGACCAAATTATCATCAATGGGTCCTTCATTATAGTACTCACAAATTCTAGATATTAAACAAGGGAAGCCAAGACACTTGTTTAACGATGTCATATCTAGCATTTGAAGTAGTATAAATCCACAAATATCAATGACACCCTTCCTTTCCAAGAGAAAATACATAAATTCGGTAAATTCTTGATTCCAAAAGGCATGAGTGCATGATGAAGGACACAAATTGGTTATCCCGATTTTGCCAAAGGCTTTCAAGACTAGAGATAAATCTTTCGTAGAAAAACGATTATTATCCCAAGTAACAACCTTTTGAACAAGCATATTAGACATATCATCTAATGTGGGGCGGTCTTGTTCATATGCGGGTACACGAACGGTTCCCACGGGCAACTCAAGGATAGACCTAAGAACATAGCGATTTACACTTATAGTGGTTTCGCCAATTAGAGTCTTAAACCCCAAGTTTGATGGTTGATGTCATGAATGTTGGCATAGAACAATTTGACTAGCTTATCACCACCAAAACCTAGACCATCAAAGATATTTCCCCAATCGTATGAATCCATGAAGTTTGAGAATTCATCATTAGATGTCTTTTCATACTTCCTTTCCATAATGACTTTCCTTGAAGAAATTTCATGAAATTTGTTGCAACACATATCATCATATAAGTACAATCCAACCCTAGAATCATATACATATGAATATTTCCATTTCCTTGATTTTGAGGAATTCTTCGTAGATCTACATAATGAAGTAATATGGAGAAATTACTTACTTGAGTTCAAGCAGCTCACTTGTGGATTCAAATCCTTCAAGTTGTTGAGTGATCCAAGGGAGATGAGTTCAGAAACTAGGGTTTGTGTTCGAGAACAAGGATCAAGTACTTGGTATATATACACGTTCCCTTCGTGGGCTTTCTGAGCCTAGACGGTTTTGGAACGGGTCTAATAAGAACTTCAAATACTTTTAATTTAGGTAGTATGAAATTCTCTAAAAATAAATCATTCAATATTATGTTCAGAGAGAATTCATGTTCCTCTAAAATACATAGTGACCATTCTATTGAAATTAATGTGCAATTATGCCCTTTGTATGTCCCTTTTGAGTTTAAATATCAACGTTATGAAAATTGCATAATCTTCTGAGCCGTTAGTCAGCAGTTCCCATGGGTCCTGGTCTCGACTCTTGCCTTAGGAGCCAGAGGCAAGGGGAATACTGAGTAGGGTTCATAAAGTGTTGATACCCACATCAAGTCATTACATTTTGGACTCTTCTGGATGTGGTAGCATCTTTCCTAATTTGGTTAGGTGCTCACATATGAGACAGGATTCTTAGATGCTTATAAGATAATGGCGAACAAATGACCATCAGATCAAGAATCACATAATTCTTGAACGTGGATACATCTCTTTTGGAGTCGAGCTCAACAATTCATAAGAGATGAGGATTTTTTGTTATCTTATATCGAAAAAGGAACATTGCCGTACCATTAATTCATAGACTTTTCATGGTACTAGGGTTCATAAAATAATCTGGAAAATATTATCAAAGATATAATACAGAGAACGTACATGTCTTCATATATATATACCATCCTTTCATCTTTGAAGAACAGAAGAAGATTAAGGATGTATATTAATTTATAATTAAAAAAAAAATTCTGCAAACACGTTTGTGTTTGCTCATCACTCCCTTGTGTAGATCATTCCCCATCTTGTGTAGATTCAATTTGGATGAATTGATTATTCCATGGTGTTGGAAAATTTCATCTTTGTACTTGGTAAGAAATTCTTCTGTATAACAAGTACAGTTGTCTTTGAGATGACCTTTTCTTCCACACTTGAAGCAGCGTTTGTTGGAAGATGAAGGTTTCTTTTTACAATGTTCAGCAGAGTTCATATGAATTTCTAACTGATTTTGTATTATCTCCAGTTGATGACTGAGTAGAAAATGTCGATTTCATTCCAGATCATGTTGGAAACGTAAGAACCTTCGAAGGTTATATCCTGAAAGACTGATTAGGCAGTGGATATTGCAAAACCAGTTAAGGATTTTCTAGTATTTATGATAGGTTTTCACGAACAATCTATTTAAAAGAGTTTTCATCTTTTAGATAAAAACAAACACAGAGAGTTACGTCTTTACAAGGTGTTTGCCTGCTCTGATACCAACTGAAAAAGCGGGGATACCGAGATACACCACAAACTTTTAGTTTTCGTGAACCTAGTTGATTACAGTTGTTTGAACGATCTCACAAATCAATATTCAAACAACAACCTGAGTATAGTTCAGAGAACCGAACCCTAACAAGAACGTGGCTCTTGTAGATCTCAATAGAGATAGATTCACTCAAAGGTTATGAATCAACAAACTTGCAAATATTACTTATATTATATAGATCAGAGACAATATAATGCGGAAGGGAAAAGTAATGCAAGACACTAGAATTTTGTTAACGAGGAAACTTCAAACCTAGCAGAAAAACCCCGGGACCTCGTCCAGATGTGAACACCCTCAGTATTAACTGTATAAAGACGCCAGCCTACTATCAGACTTCGGACTGGACTATATCGAGGCTGAATTCCCTACAAGCAACTCAGCTACCAATGTGCTCCTACGTCCCTTGGCTCCCGCAGAAACCTACGTACTTGATTCCCCTAGCTGACGTCCTTTACAGGCCTAGGAGTTGCTCGTGAAGACTAGTGCTACCCTGCCTCTAACAGGACGCCTAAAAGTATCCAAGTAATCAAACAAGAATACGATTGTGATTTCCTTTAGACTTAAAGTCAAGGTTAATGGAAATCGATATGTTGAATAGGGATTATTGATCTAGCCTAAACAACTTTACCTCCAAACGCGAGACGAACTTAGTATGAAACCTAGTTCGTGAATATGCGTTGGGAACTTCTAGGGTTTACGATTCAAGATCTACCTTACGAAGTTTCTATCAAATCTTGGTCGTGATAAGATTGAAAATATTCAATCGACCCAAGATACAAGATGGAATTTTACTTCCGACTTGTGCTTCACGATCCTCAAGTGAAGTCTTTCAATAGTCGTAGTCCAAAAGGACTTCGAGATGACGACCAACCTTTATGCAAGGATACACATATGTGTAGAGGATTGAGATTGTATCTTGCAGAAGGTCATCTATTTATAGTAATCACCAAGGGAGGCTTTGCTTAAAGTTTAAGCAACCTTGAGTAGGGCTCAAGCAAGTTCCGGAACTAAGAAGGTCCATTGCTTGATTACCCATTCTCAATCTTCTATGAACTTT